>JAKCPI010000918.1:0-22241 GCA_023213315.1 Euborellia annulipes
TCGCAGGAAGCCGTGAACGCAAGCGAATCGTTGTTTATTTTTCTCCTCATATTTAGTTAATTTTTACTAGTTATTCGCGTTATTTTATTCATTTACCCCGTTTAAGTTGTTGCATTTTCTATTAGTGTTCGTAAGTTAAATAGACTTTTATTATTTTATCTAGCTTGAATTTTATAATGAAAAAGGTACTGACCCCAGAGAACGGAAGGTCTCGAACGAGGCCCACCAGGCTACCAACGTCCAAACCATCGACCTCAAAGGGCAAATCTAAGCTGGATTCACCAATTGAGGCGGCGTCAAAAAGGCCAAAAATCGGAGCGGCAAGTGAAGAGATCACTAAGGAAACACCGCAATCCCCAGGTTATGTTTACAATGTAAAGGTAAACAATTCTTTCGAATCTCTTTCTACTTGTATTGATGAATATGAATGCCCACTGGAGGCCAACGCAGAGGCCACAAATATAAAAAGTAAAATTAAGAAAATACCCCCTATTATAATACACGGGCACCTTGATAATCCAGGGATGTTTTTTAAAAAGGTCAATGACATTACCTCCACCTCTATTGATATCAAATGTACAAGGAATAAAACAATATTTCTCTCCAAATCAGAGAGCGATCACAAGCGCCTAAGCAAATTTTTAGAAGAAAAAATGTTCCATTCCATACTTATCCACTCCCTGGGGAAGGGTTAACCAAATTAGTGCTCAAAGGCCTGAGCAATGGTGTCACCATAGAGGATATTTTCAAAGGACTAGAAGAAAAGAATTTTCCGCCCACCAAAATTATACAATTAAAGAGGAAGGGGAGCAGCCAGCTCATTCCTCTATTTATATGTTTATTTCCCCCGGAGGCCTCTGCGCAAGAGATATTAAAAATTAATAGGCTTTGCTACACATGTGTCTCTTGGTCCAAATACAAAAACAATGCTAAAGTAATTCAATGTTACAGATGCTTAGAATTCGGCCATTTCTCCAATACCTGTTTCAGTATTGAGAGATGCCTAAAATGCGGCGAAAACCACAGAAACGATCAATGCATGGCAACGAACCCAAGGTGCGCGAACTGCAATCAGTCTCATCGAGCAAATTCGGAAGAATGTCCAGTCCTGATAAGAGCCGCCAAACGAAGGGAGGAGCAACAGAGACCACGACAACGGAGCAGCACCCCAGCCCCAGCTGCGCAATGTCCTCCAACCGGCAGTCGCGATCACTACCCGTCGCTGCCCTCAAATTCTCGGCTATCTTCAAACCCCAATCTAGGTCCAACTGTCTGGCCCCAACCACCCCAAATGGATCAAATGGACATAGCAGGCCTCATACAACGACTGCTCAACTTTCTCAAAAATCCCAACATATTCCACATCTTAAACAATATAATAAAAATACTTCAAACACTTTGTCAAGCCGATGGAGCCAGCAAATGGCAAATTATATTTGATCAAATTCTCTCACTGTTCAAATAATGGCCACTACAAACGAATTTAGAATATTACAGTGGAACGCCAACGGAATAAGATACAAGACAGCAGAACTCATCAATCTCATAAAACGCTTGAACATCCACTGTGTGTGTCTCTGTGAAACACGTCTGAATGCCCAACTGAATTTCTGGCTTCCAGGTTTCAAAATTTTCCGAAGGGACGGAGAGCCTCCCGAACGAGGAGTCCTTCTTGCAATTCGCGAAGAATTGAATCCGATATACCATCAACTACCTGAACTTGGACACTTAGAATCAGTCGCTGCAACTGTCAGCTCTCCCCACGGACAACTGATCATCGCGAGCACATACAACTCCCCGTCGCGTGCCCGTCCACTCGAGCGAAGCGCTCTTTCCACTCTTCTTGGGATTGGAAGTAAGCTTATTATCTCAGGTGACCTGAATGCTAGACATTCTGAATGGGGCTGCAGAAGAGAAAACAACAACGGGCGCACACTGCATGAGATGGCATCCAGACGCAACTTAAACATTGTCTTCCCAGCCGAACCAACAAGATACCCTTCCAACACAAACGCAATTCCAAGCACATTAGACTTGCTCGTTATCAAAGGTATGCCTAACATCGAATCAACAGCTATAAGTCTTCACGAGCTCAACTCCGATCACAATCCGGTTTTCACTGCAATCAAGAAACCAATATTTTCAAACAGGAAATTTAAATGGGACCTACAAAGAGCCGACTGGACCAAATACCGAACATATATATGTGAACACTTAGAACTCACACCAATAGGCACAATTGACCAGCTAGAAACAGCAGTTAGTAATCTTACAAATATAATCACAGAAGCAGCAAACTATTCCATACCAAAGAAACCAGTTTCTTCTTTTAGCGATCCACTTCCGGAAGAAATTTCCAAGTTGATTGTAGAAAGAAATCGTGCCAGAAGATCATGGCAGCGTCACCGGATTGACACCTCACGAACTGAAATGAACCGTTTGTCAAAAACAATCAAAATAGAAATAGCAAAATGGAGGCAAAAGGCCTGGATAAACCGTATCACCAAGTTAACCCACAAAAACTGTTCACTCTGGGAGTTTTCTAAGCGCTTAAGAAGACGGAAAAATACTATTGGCCCGCTCTCTGGTCCAAACGGCCTTGAATACTCACCCCTTCTCCAAACAACACTATTAGCCAATAGCTTCAAGCAACAATTCACAAACAACGAAAAATCTAAATTAACAGACTCAATCCTAAAAAAGACGGGTCGCTCGCGCACTGGAACTACGCCAAGAAGAAACCATTGTACACCGCGTTAAGCCAAAAGAAGTGCAAGAAGCCATAAGAAAAATCAAAACAAGAAAAGCACCCGGTCCAGATGGAATTCTTCCAATCTTCATAAAATCCCTGCCAGGCAAAGCCAGACTTTTCCTTGCCTGGGTATTTGAATCAATGTTAAATCTCAGTCATTTTCCCTCTACGTGGAAGCACGCTGAAATAATTCCGATACCCAAGGCAGGAAAGGAAAAAACTGACCCTCTAACTACCGGCCAATTTCTCTCTTACCTGTTCTTGGAAAGTTAGCCGAACACTTTATTCTAAAGTGGTTAGAGAGAGAGACCTATGAACTTGAGCTCCTGCCTAAATTCCAGTTTGGTTTCAGGAAGACACACTCAGCAGTTCATCAAATAGCCAGGGTTCATCACTTCATCAAAAACAGGCTCCGAGTGAAGAAAGCAACTGGTATGGTCCTGCTAGATATTGCAAAGGCTTTTGACAGCGTCCCGCATCTTCCATTGGCCGCAAAACTCTTTCTCCTCGGATTACCTGAGCCACTCTGCCAGCTAATCGGAAACTTTCTGCTAAACAGATCGTTTAGAGTCCGAATCGATAATAACACTTCAGACTGGCATCCAATCAACGCTGGAGTCCCGCAAGGTGCTTTGCTATCCCCCTTACTATACATACTGTACACCTCAGACATACCTAAACTGGAATTTGCACAAATAGCTCAATTTGCTGACGACACGGCCATATACTATTCCAACAAGAACTTCACTTGCTTAAAACGCAGACTCCAAGAAGAAACCACCATAATAACCAGATACTTCAAAAAATGGCGCCTGAAAATAAATCCGAACAAATCCGAAGCAATCCTGTTTACAAACAAACGGAAATACTTGCATACAACCCTCGCAATAGACAGTCACACGCTAAAATGGTTACCCAAAGTCCGCTACTTAGGGGCCATAATGGACAGAAGGACAAACTGGGCCGCTCATGTAAAGACAGCAGCAGCTAAAGGTCAGCAAGCCATCAGCATCCTCTGGCCACTTATCAAACGTAACAGTCCTTTACCAATTCCGGAAAAACTTATGCTCTACAAAACAATCATAAGAACCACAATAGCCTATGCTGCGCCTGTTTGGTTTCCTCACATATCAAGGTCCAATCTTCTCCGCCTGGAAAGAATACAGTCAAAATCACTGAGAACAATAGCCGACCCACCACCTGGAATCAACAACTGCATCATCCGAGTTGGTCTAAACGTGGACTCCTTGGAAGAGCATCTCAACATGGTCACTTCAAAATTCATCACCAAATCGCGAGCTCACGACAACTCATTCATCTCGGACCTCTTTTCCACATCATGAGACTTTATTTTTCTACCCTTTTATTTTTTTTATATTTCTATATTTTTACATTTTACTTTTTTAGAAAAAGTCCGGTAAGAAAGGTTTTTTTAAATTTTCCTTTCTATCCTATGGGATAAGCAACAAGGACCAATGAATACAAGAGGACAGTCGATAGTGGGGCCAGAAGATCTCGAAGTCGAAGTTTTATAATATAATGTACACCTCTCTGCTATATTTGTAATAAAAAATAATCTTTAATCTTAAAAAAATCTCTTAATCTTAATAGATCATGAAAATTAATATTTTATTTTTATTTTTATTTTAAATATTAATATTAATTAAATGTCACTTTTATTTCATTTAATAAATTTAAAATTGAAATAAGTAATTCAAAATTAATAAAAATAAAAATTAATTAATTTATTCTTTTATTTTTGTTTATCAAAATGGCGAAAGAGACGCTCTCCACTTCACTTAAAAACAAATAAATTTTAATAAATTGCAACAAATTTACATACAAGTGTGTGATATATCATTTTACTCGGAAGAAAGTGCACTTTTAGAATATATAATAAAAAAAAGTGGATATTAAAGAAAAAAAAATGTCTTCATATTAATTTTAATAAAAAAAAAAAAATTCTTTCAACTTTTACTTATTTAGTTAAATAAAATTATATACCTTAAAAGACTATTTATTTGCATTGAGGAAATTATTAGCTTTCTTCTTTGCAATTTTTTGGCTTATTTGAAAGAAAGTTGATACATAAGAAGTTGTCCACTACTACCCATAATTGCCAAGATTTCCACTTGAGTTTAGATGGGTAACCAATCTTTGAAACATTATAAGTAAGTTAAAAAATTAATTAATTAGAAAAACACTTGGTAATATGTTTCAATTTGTTTGCCTATAAAGTTAAAAAATTCCAAACAATAGACCGTCTCCTGAACACTCTGCGCTACTCACAAACTCTTGGAAGTATTTTTACCAATTGAAACATATCACCGAGTGTTTTAATTTTATCAAATTTTTTTATCTATTTAACTCTTTTACAGAAATTTATTACAAAATATAAATAATCTATTAGGCGTCCGGCGCATGCGCATTAAGTGCCTTTCGTTACTGCGCATGCGCCGGACGTACAATTTTTTGCAAATTTTAATTAAAATAAAAAATTCAACATAAATTTAAAGGTTAAATATCTCAAAAATTATTCAAGTATATTTTTTTTGTTATGATGATTTTTTCCTTTCCTTGAAGCTGATACAAATAAAAGAGAAAAGAGATGATTAATAAACTCATTGAGATGATTTATCTTCCTATTCTTAGCGTAAATACCTACGTGTTTCATTTAAAATAAAATCACCTTCGCTAATTTTCTCAGGTAATCATTGAGCCACTCGTTGATTTTCTTAAATAACCTCTTTCTATCTCTCTCTTTCTAACTCTTTACAGATTTAGATGAGTGAAAGGTAATAAAAAAAAATAAAAATTCTTTTTAAAAGAATAATTATTCTTGATTTTAATTGGATCTCTCTCATAATTGCTTTCGTTATTTTCATTATTTGATGCGATAAGAGTAAAAATTGATTGACTTATCCCAGGAAATATCATTAAAATTAATTGCCTGTTAAAGACTAAAACACCGAGCGTGACGTCACGTTTAACGAATGACAAACACGAGTATTTAACCCGAGCTTTTTGTTTTTCTTAAATAAAATTCACTAATTTACGTCTATCTAAATCTAAATAATATTCATTTAAATTGTATTCTTGTTATTTATTAATAAATAGAATAATAATTTTAAACAAATCAATAATTAATTTCAAAGATGGCGATTTATATCCTTTCTACATCCCTTGGAAATGAAATACGATTCCGTTTTAAATTCGATTTCATTTGAAAGATTGATATAAATTTATTGAAAAATTATTTAATTTTAATTATTAAAGAAATTTGATATTCAATTATTAAAGGTTTTGTTAAAAAATGAAATTTTTAATTTTTATAAACGTTTATTAAGGGAAGCTAACCTAACTAGAAAATATAAAAATAATGATGAAAATCACAACACAATAAATATTATTGAATTAATTATTATTATTATGAATATATAATTAAGGCTTTTCAGCAATTATTTGTTAATTAAATATTTATTAATTTCCACATATCTTAAAAATAACCCGATTTGTTTTGTCTATTTTATTTTTTATTAAATTTATTTTATTCTCTGAGATAGATAGGCCTAATAATAAGAATTTTAAGTTGATTAACCTCTATCTGATATTTTTTTTTTTTTTTAACTTTTTTGATTCAAGGAATTTTTAAAGTTTTTCTATTTATATGTGCCGTGAATTTTATTCGTAGATAATACAATAATAAATGAAGAGAGGAAGATTGTTAAGAAAATCATTAAAAAAAAAAAAAAATGTTTTCAAAGATGGCGATCGATATACATTCTAGATCTCTTACAACGAAATCCAACCTCAAAATGTTAATAACTTTATTTATTTTAAATTTATTAATTAGAAAAGAAATTGAAATTTTTCCATTATTATGGATATTTTTTTATTTTTTATATAATCCAATTTGTTTTTTATAGAAAGACTGATTCGCATTTAGTTAGGAAATCAAGCATGCATGTACACTTAACATGCTTGACATGATCATGAAAAAACAAACGTTATAATAATAACAACATGTTTATTATAATTCTATAAAATTGTACAAATAATAAAATGAACGATAACAAAAAAAAAAATTTTTTTACAAACTTTTGGACGTACAAAATAATTTTAAAAGAATAAAAATGCTGAAAATTATTGATATTTTAAATGTTAATAATATTTTAGTTCTCTAATATAGGAAAACTTTCTTTGGGAAGAAAAGTGGAGGTCATTTCTTTGTTTAGGCTGCTGGTGAGATAATTTTGATATCACGACTAGAGCTGCCATCTTGTTTTTTTGCAATTAGCAGTATAATTTACACATTTTGCCCTTGCTTCTGTTCGTTTCATTTTTTTCACGCTAGCATAACTTGCATTCTGTTCGTTTTAAACTTGGACCGGGTAGAAAAGAAGATTTTGCTGCATAATTTGACCCAATGCAATAGATGGTGTGGAATTGTGCAGGGCGATCTCAGCGCCAATGCTTCAGAAGATGACCACCTTGCTACTTTAAAATCTTCTATCCAGCTATATATCTACTTTTCTCCTATGTGATATCTCATTTTTTTTTTTTTTTTTTTTTTTTTTTTTTTTTTTTTTTTTTTTTAATGGACTTAGACCGCTTTCAAAATTCAAACACACAATTCAAAGTTGATTGGTCGAATGATTTTCACAACATGGAAAAATGGAGTGAGTATTTGAGTCACGAAAGGCAATTTAATAAAAAAAAAAAAAGGTAAAATGATATGAATTTTGTAGGGAATTTTTAATTATAGACCACATTTTTGTTTATTAAATATTTATTTAAAAAATATAAATACTGTAAAACGTTTCTTTCTGCTTATTCTGAAGCCGTTATCAAGTACTGTGCACTTGCTCCAACTCAAGTGAACTGACATAATATTTGTAGGGGGTTAAAAAAGGCCAAAAAAGAAGTTATGTAATATGTGAACGACGAAATCTTTCGATTTTTCCATATATATTTTGTATTCCTTATTAGCCGACTCGCCGACTGGCAGGCACCTCAACTAGCTCATGGCGAAAATCAGTTTGCGAGAACTACTCTATTAACAAATTCAACTCTTCTATAGGCATTTACAACAGCTCTTTATAAAATAACTCATTCACATAGAGCTTCACAAAAACTTACCTTGAAAAAAAAATTAGATAACTTGGAAAAACAATTATTTCTCTCAAAGACAGCCAACTGCTCTCAGTGGCGTCATTTCAACTTTTTTCTTGGGGGGGGGGGGGGGGGGGCAAAGATTTTTTTTTCTTAAAATTTACTTACAAATGGGTACTCATATTTGGCTAAAACATATTTAATTTAATTTATTGTTTAATTTTGTACACTCTTAGATGTATTTTGGAGTATTTTATTTAGAATAAAATAAAATTTTATAAAAATCAGAGCACTTGGTGAGAGGGGGGGCGCAAATGTCCTCTCTGCCCCCACCCCCCAAATGACGCCTTTGACTGCTCTGGCGGGGTGACGACAACTAACACTCAAAGACGAGGGCTCTGGTGGACGTTTGACAAGCATCAGATAAATTGCAGCAGGTCGAGATTTGCCGGTATTTCATATTGCCCGAATATGCCATAATCCCCGATCCTCCTCTATATATCTGCAGGGCCGGGTCTAGAGGGGGGGCAGTGGGTGCACGTGCCCCGGGCGGCAGAAATCAGGGGGGCGACAATTAAAGAAAGGAAAAAAATTTTTGGTTCCGCGGGCGGCAAAAATTTAGCGAAAAAAAAAAAAATTTTGAGATCAGGGAAAATTTTAAGGAGGGGGCAAATTAAATTTTGCCTCCCCACCCCTAAAAAATCTCCTAGTTCCGGCCCTGTATATCTGATCATGCGAAATAAAGTATTTTTGCGTATTTTGATGTTCTCGTAAAATAGAGAGTATAATTCTACCCTAATCACAACGTATTTATTTATACTCGTGGGAATTCATAATTTTTTGTTTGTTTTTAAATAGAGGAAGGAATTAATTTGGGTGGAGGATACAAAACAATAATAAAACTTTCATTTAGTAATCTAAATAATCTCCGATCATATAATCTAAGACCTCTTGCGAAGCCGTGCCTCTTGTCGATCTCCATTCACTTGCTCCCTGATATTCCTCTCTCTTTCTCTTTTCTCAACTTCTGCTTCCCTTTCGAGAATTTTTTTTATATGTGAAAAGTAAATCAATTCAAAATTTTGTAGTACGTCACATTTTGTTATTTTCTACACTGACACAAAATATATACATACCCTTCATGTGCTTTTCTTAAAAAAAAAATAATAATAATAATAATAACACTGTGCGGCAAAATGAAACTTTTATCTGGCCTCGAGATAATTCCTTCAGATTCTTAAGTAAAATGACCTCCTGAATCCAAATATGACCTCCGTTTTCCCCCACCACGTGTTCGTTAATTATAGGACCATGAATCAAATTTGGAGGGATGAAAAGGAATATTTTAGCCTCAACAGTTCTTCAGAAGGTCTAGAGAAGTGAAAAGTTAAAAAACATTAATATTTGGACCCAAGGGGGGGTGTGGGGGGAGGATTTTGTCCCTTAAAATGCAAAAAAAACATTAAAAATGATCGATTTTTTCACAATTTTTTCACTGATTTTCTACATATTCCACCTGACAGACTCACCTCACCCTTCCTTAAACGTCCCTCAACTAAAAAATCTGGTGTGACTGGCGCACAGCACACAACTTTCTCTTACCTTCGGTAATCGAAAGTTGTGTTCTGTGCTTGTCACACCAGATTTTTGTGTCGACATGTATTTAGTTTCCGACAGTACGGTACATTCGATTTTCAAGATGTAAAATTTATAAGTATGGGAAAATATTTATATTTTGTTACCATGGCAACCATTTCTCCTATCTTTTCTATGTAGTACAGGAGTAAAGTGGTCTTCAGAAGATTTCAATCACAAAATAAGAATATACATTTTAAAGAGAATCTAAAAAATAATTGATTTTTGAATTTAAAAAAAAATCGTTGGAGCAAATTTAGAGAAAATCGAAAAAAACTGAAAAAGTGAATCAGTAAAGTACTAGTACTCTTTGGTCGATTTTGTTCAAAAGCTTCGTGTCACGTCCCATGGTGGTGTCTAACTTAAATATAAAATTTCAACCTCCTAGCTCTTTTCGTTCTTGAGATATTTTGTTCACAGACACACAGACAGACACACAGACAGACAGACCATGTCGCAAAAACCACTTTTTTGGATTCAGGGGACCTCAAAACGTGAAGATCCATCAAAATCTCGACATCGAATTTTTGACATGAATCCAATACTTTCTCTCTATATATATATTACATATATACATAGGTAAGAGAAAGTAAAAAAAATATATAGGACAAAGCGGGTGGGGTGTGGGCAATTCCGAAGCCCTTGCAAGAAGATGGAAGATTCACAGGTCAGTTGGTCAAATTGGCAAATATGCGGCTAACTTTCATTTTTTTGGGCTGATCTTTACAAATTTAAAGTTAAATATACGGTTTCTTCTATGTCGTTCAATATTGTCATATTTTATCTAAAGGGGTAGAAATTATTTCTTGTCAATGTTTGAAAAAAAATTCTTCTTGCAAGGGCTTTGGAATCGCCCACAGCCCACCCGCTTTGTCCTATATATTTTTTTTTAGTTGAGGGATGTTTAAGGAAGGGTGTGGTGGGTCTGTCAGCTGGAATATGTAGAAAATCAGTGAAAAAATCGATCATTTTTAATGATTTTTTTGCATTTTAAGGGACAAAATCCTCCCCCACATCCCCCCTTGGATCCAAATGTTAATGTTTTTTAACTTTTCACTTCTCTAGACCTTCTGAAGAAATGTTGAGGCTAAAATATTCCTTTTCATCACTCCAAATTTGATTCATGGCCCTATAATTAACGAAAAGGGGTGGAAATAAGTAGGGGGCTCTCCCCCGAAAACGGTACGTGCTGGGGGAAAACGGAGGTCATATTTGGATTCAGGAGGTCATTTTACTTAAGAATCTGCTTGCATGCTTGATTTCTTAATTAAATGAGAGCCAGAAAAAAAAAAACAAATCGAATTCGGATTCCAGGCAATCCGATGATTTGGTATCCAAATGGCTTAAATAAAAATGAATGCCTGGGCCCCAGTATATATATTATTCATAATAAGGGTTATCGAAAAAAGTCTTATATGGCCTAAAGTAGCCGAAAAGACTGTTTTGTATGTGTGAGTGTGAATGGGAATTAAAAAAAAAAATCATTGTGTTGTTTTATGAAACCACGATGCAAGTGAAACTTTTTTTTTTCGGATTGTAGGCGTTTAACAGAAAATTTTCAGAAAATTATTCAATTAAGGGTATTAAAATCGCGTTTTTAATCTTAACTTAATAATTGGAAAATGGGAAATCAAAAGACGCATGTTAAAAACTGAGAACAATATTTATTTATTAATTGAAGATTTGAATCATTTTAAATTATTTTAAAAATCATATAATTGAATAATTAAATCTCACAATTATTTTTTTATAATTCATCATATATATTCAACTTTCCTTATCGTGACGGCTTGTGACGTCATGGTTTGTAGCGTCACGGCCTTTGACGTCATGGGTTGTAAAGCGACATGCTGATAGAAGGGAGAACAAATTTGAGGCCAACAAATAAAAGTTCCGCTTTAAAAAAAATTTGATATAATTATTATTAAATAAAAATAAATAAAATTATCTAAATTTTAAGGTTATAATGCGAGTTTGATTTCGAGTATATATCGCCATCTTCGAAATCAAATGCTTATTTTTCTCTATCTCTCTGCATTTGTTTTTATTTAATAAAATTCACGGTATATATAAAAAGAAAAGCTTTAAATATTGAGCGAATTAAAAAAAAAAAAAAAATGGGACAAAAAATCAATAGTGGATAAGCTAAACTTATAATTTTTATTATTAGACTTAAACTGTCTCAGTGAAAAAATAAATGAGAAAAAGTGTGAATGTTAAAAAAAAAAAAAAAAAAATTTAATAATAAATAAAATAGATATTAGACTTATTAAATGAAATGGCGTCTTTTAATAAAAAACAGAGTAAGGTGGGGAAAAGATCCGTAGTTTTTTTTTGGGGATTTTTTTTTGGCCTTCCTATGAAAGATACAATAAAGATCGGAACATCCCCTGAAAGCCTGGTTACTTGACTATCTTACATAATTTTTTTGGTTTCCAAATCAGTAGCATAAGAGTAGGAGAGGTATTTAAACCATTTGCGGACTTTTACCCCACCGAGTGGGGTAAAGATTCACACTAGCTGGCGGATTTTTGCCCCCATTTAACTATTTTCATTGAAGTGTTACAAAAAATTTTTATTGTTAACTTTAGACAAGAAAAAGGTTTTAAAATATTTATTTAGGGTTATCAGCTTGCAATCAAAGACATTAGATAGAAAAGTGCATACTGGTACATGTTGCAAACATGAGAATTTTCATAAATATTAGATGGTAGGTGACAAAAACATAAATTTGCTCATTGTTAACAATCGACTTCAATCACGCTATCGAATTTCGAATCGTCATCTGTTCTTGTTGTTACCAACTTAACAAAGTTGTTTAGAACAACGCTAAGTCTAGCGGGGATTTTAAAATCAGGTTTCGGACTTTTGCCCCGCGCGGATCTTTTGCCCCATCTTACTCTATATGAGATATTTTTTTAAATTCTTTTATATATTTTTTATGCACCCGGGTCCCATATTGTCATTGTTCATATATTGACAGGAATGTCTTCTATTTTACTTTCTCGTACCCTATATATGAAATATATAGAGAGAGAAAGTATTGCGATCATGTCAAAAATTCGATGTCCAGATTTTGATGGATATACATGTTTTGAGGTCCCCTGAGTCCAAAAAAGTGGGTCCCGCAAATTGGTCTGTGTGTGTGTGTCTGTGTGTCTGTGTGTGTGGACAGATTTTTAGCATGAAGGAATTGAGCTACCGGATTGAAATTTTATATTTAACTTAGGTACCTTTGAAGAATCTCAAAATAAGCTTTTGAACAAAATCGGCCAAAAAGTACTAGTACTTTACTGATGTACTTTTTCAGTTTTTTTCGATTTTCTCAAAATTCCCTCCAAGGATTTTTTTTTAATTCACAAATCAACTATTTTTTAGATGCTCTTTAAAATGTATATTCTCATTTTGCCGTTGAAATCTTCTGAAGACCACTTTACTCTTGTTCTTCATAGGAAAGATAGAAAGGGTTGCCATGGTAACGGAATTTAAATCTTTTTCTTTTTATTAGATTAAAAATCATTTATTATTTAAATTCCCATTTATTTTTATTTTATTTCTGTCTTTAATTGTTTCGAGAAAACATATATCTCTCACTTGCAAACATTATCGTCTCTCTCTACTCTTTTTAAATTCCCTTTCCGCCTTATCTTCGCATAGGAACAATGTTAATTTCCTATAGGGATTTGTATGTTAATTTCGATTCAAAAGGGGGTCCCCTTTAGAACTTTTTAGGCATTTAAAATTTTTTTTCCAATTCTTATGAAATTTTGTATTTATTTACGATTCTATATTGTGTATAAAATGTCCAAATATGAGATTAAAATTTTGAAAAATAACCATAGTTTATTTCAAGCAGTCAACATTTAAAATGCAAGTTTGAAACTAAGGTGCTATCGGAAACTAAATATATCTCGACACAAAAAATCTGGTGTGACCAGCACGGTGCACAACTTTTTCTTACCGAAGGGTAAGAGAAAGTTGTGTGCTGTGCGCCAGTCACACCAGATTTTTTTTATTAAATTAGAATGGATGGTCCAGCATCACAAATGTGAATTAATTAAAAAGAAAGTCTCTAAATAGAGAGAGAGAGGAAAGTACGATATATTATTATTATTTTGATTGAAGGCTTAATTCGCTTTAAATTTAAATTGAATCAACAAATAACAAAAAAGAAATGTTTATTTATTTCAATGACTATTTATTTATTTATTAAAATGAAATCAATAAATAAATAAGACTAGGATTAAACTTTGTTCGGAACAAATCCTTTTTCACGGTCTAGATGTATAATATACTCGAAAATAAGCTTTTAAAGAGTATTTGTACTTTACTGATGTACTTTTTCTAGTTTTCTTAAAATTTGATTAAAATTCATAAATTAATTATTTTTTAGATGCCCTTTAAAATGTATATTCTCATTTTCCCTCGAAATTGTTTGAAGCACACTTTACTCTTCATGGGATAGTCAAAATATGTTTACAAAATAAAATCAGGTGTGATAAAGTAGGTAAGAGAATGTTCAGTGAGACTCGTCACGCCAGATTTTTTTTATTTTTTGTGACTCTTGTTTACACTTGGCAAATAATCAATCCTCTGCTCGTATTAACATTTCAGGTTAACATTAATGGACATTTTTACCTCTCTTAATTTTCGCTATATTTTATTTAATATGTGCCTGGAATTTTATTCATAGATTTAAAAATAATAAATGGAGAGAGAGAGAAGAAGAAATATTCTTTGGAAAACCATTAAAAAAAAAAAAAATCATTGTGTGGTTTTATGAAAGCACGATGCAAGTGAAACTTTTTTTCGGATTGTAGGCGTTTAACTGAAAATTTTCCGAAAATTATTCAATTAATTGCGTTTTTAATCTTAACTTAATAATTGGAAAATGGGAAATCAATAGACGCATGTTAAAAACTGAGAACAATATTTATTTAGTAATTAAAGATTTGAATCATTTTAAATTATTTTAAAAATTATATTTTATCAATTTAAAAATTGAATAATTAAATCTCACAATTATTTTTTTATAATTCGTCAAATATATTAAATTTCAACTTTACTATTTTTATGGTCACGGCATGTGACGTCATGGTTTGTAGCGTCACGGCCTTTGACGCGACATGCTGATAGAAGAGCGAAAAAATTTGAGGCCATCAAATTAAAGTTTGTTTTCAAAGATGGCGATTTATATTCTATCTACATCTCTTAAAAACAAAATCTAATCTCAAAATTTAACAAAAATTGAAATTATTTATTTTAATTTTATTTAAAGATATATTTTGTAAATATTTAAGTATGAAAATAAATTAAAAATATTTTTTCTAAAAGTTGATATTATTATTTTTTTATAGAGTAAAGTGGGGCAAGGGCAAAAGTCCGAAACCTCATTTATAAACAACCACTAGACTTAGCGTTGTTCTAAACAACTCTGTTAGGTTGGTAACAACAAGAACAGATGATGATTCGAAATTCAATAACGTGTTTGAAGCCGATTGTTAACAATGAGCAAAGTTATGTTTTTGTCACCTTCCATCCATGGGCGTCCGCAGGGGGGGCAACCAGGCACTTGCCCCCCTGGAAAATTAAAATGATACAAAAAAATGTATAAAACAAAAAAAATACAAAAAAACCTTCACAGTATACATCCACCTTGCCGGGTGAAAGCTTTAAATGCTAAGAGATGTATAACATTATTAATATAAAATTCGTTTTTTTAACTTATCTGGAAGTGACTTCCCCCCCTGCAAAAAATCCGCGGACGCCCTTGCTTCCATCTAATATTTATGGAAATTCTCATGTTTGAACAGTACCAGCATGACTTTTCTAACTATCTAATGACTTTGATTGCAAGCTGATAACCCTAAATAAATATTTTAAAACCTTTTTCTTGTCAAAGTTAACAATAAAATTTTTTGTAACATTTCGATGAAAATAGTTAAATCCGCGGTCTCGACGGGGCAAATGTCCCAGTGGATCTCCAATGGTACCAATGTCACTTATTGGTATTTGAATTTCTAATACCCCTACCTAGAAGTTTCTCGGATTAATGAGCCTACGTATTTCTTATTAAGTCTTTTTTTTTTACCCTGGTTCGAGGCGGTTGTTCACTGCAGGTGCAATCGTTTGCACCTATGAACGATTGCCCCACTAGTGCGGATCTTTACCCCACTCGGTGGGGCAAAAGTCCGCAAATGGAAAACCTCTGCTACTCTTATGCTACTGATTTGGAAACAAAAAAATTATCTAAGATAGTAAAGAAAACAGGCTATTTTTAACTCCTCTGATTCGCTTTTTTTTATTAAAAATAACAGATGTAGATATAGGCTTTATTGTTTTTTTAAGGTCCTGACGAAGGCCGGGAGAAATGATCGAAACGTCAAAATAAAATAAAATTTTTTCTTATGATTTTGCTTTTGGCTACCTTATTTTTTCAGCATATTATTTTTAAACCCCTATCCGGGAAAGGAGAAAGGGAAAGGGGATATACGTAGATAAAGGGTGTGTGTATTCTCTTTCAAACAAGTTCTAACAAGACAATGAGTCATCTGGATTATTAAATAAATAGATCAGATCACCTAACCTTTGGTCCTTTCTCAAACGGAAGAAAATAAAACTCTCTCTCTCTCTCTCTCTCTTTTCCCCACTCTTAATAAAAAAATTTGCTATATAACGAAGAAGCAGTTCAATGTCTTGGTTAAGATTCAACTGAGTGAGCGTCCAAGAAAGAGCTCTCTCCTCTTTCACGCCTCCTCTTTCAATATTCTAATCACAACGAGGATGAAGATATTTGTAAGTGAAATTTTGTTTTTTTCATTTTTTTTTTTTTATGTTGTGTGATTTGTGAAATTTATATAAGTGAATAAAATGTGATAAAGGTAATAAAAAAAAAAAAAATGGAGCTTTTTTCATCATAAGAGGTAAATATACAAATTTGTTTTTTAACAGAAACAGGTAGCCAGCCAAAGAATACAAATTTTAAGGGGCGAGTCTCGAAAAACCGTTAAACGATGAATGAGAAACTGATTGCTCTAGGGGGCAAGAGATGGCGTTAGGAGGAAACATTTGAAAGATTCCAATTAAAGGCAAAAATTAATTATTCTTTAACACAATGATTACTAATTTAATTATCTATAAGATATAATCCGATTTAATGTTGTAAAAAAAATTTTTTTTTTTTTTGAAAATCAAAAAAAGGGGTCTATAAGTAAATAGCTTTAATTAAAAAAAAAAAAAAAAAAAATTGAGGTCGATAGCTTCAAAATGGTGGCCGCAACCTCTCAAAATCAGCACCTCGAGACGCGCACCTTAAATATCGTTGACGTTTCGGGAACGCATCGCTGCCATTTTCAGGACTATAAATTGATAATGTTGAGTCGGTCGGTGCCTGGGCTGGCTGTATTTTTTGTTAAATTGGCCAAGATTAAAAGACTCGTATGACCTAGGTATATGTATCAATCAAAACAATTTATAGTCCTGAAGATGGGAACTATGCTGCATTCCCGAAACGTCGACGATATTTAAATAAAGTTTTTATTCTTTTTTTTGGCTGCCTTTCTTCCAAATTTCTTTAATTTAAATTTCTCTTTTCGGCCATTGTGTGTCTCAGAGAGCAGGTTTTTTTTTTCTTTTCAGTGGTTCGATTCTTTTTTTTTTTTTCAATTTCTGAATATGTCTCTCATATTAATTGAAATACTATTAATTAATAAATATTTTTATTCAATATAAATTAACAATTTTTATTTTTAATGCACACAATTTTCACTCCGCTGTGTAACGAGTCGTTGCAACAAAATAAAATTCAATTTATTATAAATATTCGTATTTTCAGCGTGTGGTAATTAAGGGGGGGGGGGTTTGGGTTGGGAAAAAAAAAAATAAAATTAAATTGGTATCCAAATGGCTTAAATAAAATCATCGGGCTGCCTGGGGTCCGAACCCACGACCTTTGGTATACGAGGTTAGCACGTTGGGCTGTTAGACTTTAACGACATTAACTAGCCGCTCCACCCGCCTCCGGCGGAACCTCGCCTCTTTTAATTATGACAATAAACTTAAGATAAGGCTTGTTTATGAATACGGGCATTAGTTAAGTCCGAAAAGAATCGAGATGTTTTGAATACTAATATCTAATTTAAATATTAAATCTTAAAAATATTTAACTATAAATTGAATATAGGAGACGCCGCAGCCAGGGAATTAAATAAAAGTCTTTTAATTAATTAATCAATTGTCGACTTTTCGATCGCAGATCAAGACCTTCCTCAGGAGGATTCCTTTGGAATCGAAACGTCGACGATTGATTAATTAAATAAAATCCAATTAAAAAATATTTTTAATTTTTGGTTTATATTTCATTAAACAACTCATCATTAGAATAAACTATAAATTATGACTGAATTAATCATTAAAATGACTCCATAGAATGTAATGCATCGATTTTCTATACTATATAATAAGGAGAGAGGGGACATACTCGACTACCGCCTGGACTACTGCCAATTTTTTTTTTTTTAATTTATTTAAGGTCTTTTTCGGCCATTCAGACCCCGTTCCCATTTATTAAAGTAGAACTTTTATTTGATGGCCTCAAATTTTTCGCTCTTCTATCAGCATGTCGCGTTACAGGCCGTCACGTCAAAGGCCGTGACGCTGCATGCCATGACGTACAAGCCGTGACGACCCAAAATAGGAAAGTTGAAATTTAATATATATGATGAATTATAAAAAAATAATTGTGAGATTTAATTATTCAATTTTTAAATTGATAAAATATAATTTTTAAAATAATTTAAAATGATTCAAATCTTCAATTACAAAATGAATATTGTTCTCAGTTTTTAACATGCGTCGATTGATTTCCCATTTTCCAATTATTAAGTTAAGATTAAAAAACGCGATTTTAATACCCTTAATTGAATAATTTTCTGAAAATTTTCCTACGATCCGAAAAAAAAGTTTCACTTGCATCGTGGTTTCATAAAAAAACCACACAATGATTTTTCAATCAATTAGTATCCAATTTAATTTTTTTTTTCGCCATCAAAATTCGTCAAATAGTTTCAAAGTTCATTAGAGAATTAAAAAGAATTAAATCTCACAATTATTATTTTAAAATTAATACATTATAACAGAAAAATTGAATTTCTAATTTGAAATTAGATATTTTTTTTTTTTTTATTTATTAAAAGGTTTCGATATCAAATCAATATCTTCTTCATTCTCTTTTAATTGATAATTAATTTGTCTTAATCATGAAGTTTTTATCGATTTTTTTTTAACAAAATTAAATAGACGGAATAGAAATTATGAGACGACGCTTCGGTCACCGATCGAGATCTTGCTCAAGACTAAAATTTTTTTTGTAATTAAATTCAACAATTTTTTTTATTATTATTATTTTTAAATAAAATTTCATCACCTTCTATTTTTTTTTTTTTTTTTAAGTTTCGATAAAAACTGCTTGCCTTCTTCAGTGTTTGGTCTACAAATTAAACCGCCAAAAAAAAAAAATATTTATTTTAAAAAGTGAGAATATGGATTTTTAAAATTTGTTAATACGCCTGGATAGCTCAGTCGGTAGAGCATTAGACTTTTAATCTAAGGGTCCAGGGTTCAAGTCCCTGTTCGGGCGAATTTTTTTTTTTTTTTTAATAATTTAATAAACCGTCAAAGTTATGAATAATTATAATTATGAGAATTAATTTTAAGTTTTTTTTTTAATAACATATTAATTTTAAAACAATATTTTTTTGTTTTTTAATGCATTATTTATTTATTTATTTTATTTATCTTAAAGAAAAATTATTAGTGTATTTTTTAAAATAATATTAATTTTGTTTAGTGTATTTTATAAATACCTATTTATATATTCCATTGATTTAATTATTTTGAATTTGAAAGATTTAATTATTTTTATTATTATAATTAATTGACTTTCAATTTTCATAAGGTGATGGGTAAAATTCCGGATTTTGTTGAGCCTCCCCATTTGGGGATTTGTAGACCGGATTATTTCCATAAAATTTAATGTCGACATTGGCATCAGAAACTTGGTCAGAGTGTGACAGACAAATGGACATTCCGCTCCCATTATATATAGATTCTCTATAAAAAAACATGCCTATAAATTATCTTGTGCGAAGATCAGAATTCAGCTGAATTGTCCAACATTCTCTATGATAGCTTCTTCTTTAATCTCTTTCTCAAGAACCTCTTCTTTCTTCCATTATTTTCTTTCTCGTATTCAAAAACGTGGTCTCGTTCATTTTTTCTTAGAGGTGGCTTAACTCGAGTTCCGGACTTTCGTAAAAATCCAACCAAGTCGAGTATCTCTACTGGAGCATTAGCCCGTTCAATTACAGGTCTGAGAAATGAGCATACTAGATACGTAGATCTTCTCCTGGCCTCGGGACCACAACATATCTATAAGCTCACAGCGCAGAGAAACTCCACAACATTTGTTGTTTCCTTTGTTGAATAGTCCGCAATTCTTTTCTTCTACATTTTCTGCTGCCCAGAAATCCATTTCTCGTTTGTTGCTGGTTTGGTTGTTGTTCAACAAGTACTGGATTTTATAAGGTAGTGTTCCTTCCCAGCTCCTTCTAGGCAGGTCCGTGTTAACGAAGTCGGAGTCATCCCCATTTTAAAGGCCCTTAGGCTACCTCAAATTGAGCTCTTTGTGTATGTGCGGTGAGATTTCCTACCCTAAGAGGAGACTTCAGTAATATAGAATTATTTTCGGCAAGCTGGACTCGAACCCGGGAGTTGTGTTGAAACTTCAGATCCTTAATCTGCAGTTTATCCGACTTGGCCACTTGCTTTCTTCAACAAGCACTGTTCTAGACTTTGAATTTTTTATAATATGGACAATCAAATGACTTCTCTATTTGACTTTTGACAGATTTTCTTTTCCAATATTTCTTCCAAAAGATTTTGAAAGATAAATTCCAAGATCCCTGGATTCTTAATGATTTTTACCCCATCTTGAAGACGTTTTATTTATTTCAAAAAATATTCAATAATTAAATCTCTCAATTATTTCAATATAAGACAAAGAATTTAATATTAAAAACATGAGTTGACATTCTGGGAATGTGTATTGATTAAAATTTCAAAAATTTGTTTGTTTTTTTCAATAGTTGGTAGCATGTCTCGTGGTTGCCATCAATTGCGAACCACCAGCTACGGTTACCAAAATTAAAGAAAAGGAAACCTCAAAACCAAAACAACAAGAAGAAGGAGGTGATTCATCCAAAGGGAAGAGAGGCATCTTTGATCTTGGCTATGCACCTGCTTATGGATTAAGTCTTGGCCATGGAGGAGGAGGTGGAGCTCTTTCTTTAGGTGGAGGACTAACACTTGGCCATGGAATTGGAGCAGCTACTCCACTCATCTTACAACCTGCCTTAACTGGTTAGTCTCTTTAATTAATTAATATTTATATATTTTATAGAGAAAAACACTTCCTTTTTTTATGGATAAAATAAATATCATCATTACCAAAAGATGAAATCAAGACTTTCTCCTTTCTTCAACAAAAGCAGGTTAGAAGTTCTTAATATGGTCACTTCCTATTATAAGTTAGTTAACCAAAGAATCAGCAACCAATGTTACTCGGAGTAACCTCTTCTTGTTTTTCTCTGGTAAGTCTCCTTTTCATCACACTATTTTGTAATGCTGGTGTTATAGTTGATAGTGAATTTTTTATAATCAAATATTTGTCTTAACTGCTCTGTTTTGTAGGAGAATTTTCAGCAGATAGAAGAAAAAGCCTCTGAGATTCCTAATTATTTTTTTTTTTTGTTTCAGGTCTTAGCTATGGAGGTTTACATGGCCTAGGAGGAGGGGGAGGAGGAGGCTTGCATGGTTTATACGGAGGAGGCTTATCTATAGAAAGTCTAGGAGGCCATGGACTTTCACCAGCAGCAGCTCCTATTATCTATCAAGGCAGTATTACACCTCTGAGTCTCTCCTCAATTCAATCCTCAGGCAAAGTGTTAGGACTTTCCCATGGATTTCATGGATTGTCTCTGGGTGGTGGAATTGCTTCGTCCGGTCACTCGTCTTCTTCCTCTACATCTTCTCAAACATATTCACCACCCACAAATAGTCTTGGCACTTATGCTTCCTCTTATGCACCATCTTACTCTTCACATTCATCCTCATCACCGGAATCATTGTATTCACCATCATCAAGTTCCTCTTACTCTGCTCCTATTTCTTCGGGCTCATCTTCCGCATTAAAAGGAGGGTATTCTTATTCAGCTCCAATCTCATCTCATTCATCGAGTGGTTCCTATTCTTCTCCTATTTCTTCTCATTCAAGCGATTCATCATCTTACTCTGCTCCTATAAGTTCGCACTCTAGTGGCTCCTCATATTCAGCTCCGGTTTCTAGTGGTTCTTCTTATTCATCTCCTATTTCTGTCGGATCTTCTTATTCCTCTCCTCATTTATCTCAGTCAAGTGAATCTTATTCAGCTCCTATTTCTTCACATTCTGGTGGATCTTCGTATTCAGCTCCTATATCATTACATTCTAGTGGATCTTCATATTCAGCTCCTATCTCATCGCATTCATATTCAGCACCTATTTCATCACATTCCAGTGGATCCTCTTATTCAGCACCCATTGCATCATATTCCGGTGGCTCCTCTTATTCAGCACCTATTTCATCACACTCTTATTCAGCTCCTATTTCATCGCACTCTTATTCGGCTCCTACTTCATCACATTC
>JAKCPI010000919.1:0-25438 GCA_023213315.1 Euborellia annulipes
ATTTTGATGGATCTTCACGTTTTGAGGTCCCCTGAATCCAAAAAAGTGGTTTTTCGCGACATGGTCTGTCTGTGGGTGTGGTGGGTGGGTGGGTGTGTGGGTGTGTGTGTCTGTGTTCAATTTTAAGCATGAAGGAATTGAGCTATGAGGTTGAAATTTTATATTTAAGTTAAACACCCCCGGGACCGGAAAAATAAGCTTTTAATCAAAATCGGCCAAAGAGTACTAGTACTTTACTGATGTACTTTTTCAGTTTTTTTCGATTTTCTCAAAATTCGCTCTAACGATTTTGATTAAAATTCAAAAATCAATTATTTTTTAGATGCTCTTTCAAATGTATATTCTCGTTTTGCCCTCAAAATTGTTTGAAGCACACTTTACTCTTGTGCTTCATAGGAAAGATAGGAGAAATGGTTGCCATGGTAACAAAATATAAATATTTTCCCATACTTATAAATTTTACATCTGAATTCAAATATTCCCTACTGCCGGGAACTAAATACATGTCGACACAAAAAATCTGGTGTGACAAGCACAGTACACAACTTTCGATTACCGAAGGTAAGAGAAAGTTGTGTGCATTTTAGACCTCAACAAATTCCCAATTTTCAATATAAAATCGAATCCCCTTTAGTGCACAAATCATCTCTCCATTAACGTCTTCTAAACAATCCTCAGGAATTCCATTTCGATAGACATATTCTAATAAGTAGAACCATATAATCTAAAAAAAGAAAACGAGAATTACATTTAGTTACACTTGAACTATTTAATTAATACATCAGATAGTTACATTGGATTTCTGGCACATTCCTTATCCGCCAATACATAATTTCGATTAATTAATGCTCCGGTACAAATGGATTTCTCGGTAGGATCTAAAAAAGAAATACTAATTCATTTTTACTTTCTCTTACTTTTATATATATATAGAGAGAGAGGGAAAGTATTGGATTCATGTCAAAAATTCGATGTCGAGATTTTGATGGATATACTCGTTTTGAGGACCCCTGAACCCAAAGCAACGTGAAATATTCTGGTGTGACAAGAATCTAAAACTAGCTTCAATTAGCGATGGGGCGACCAGTCACACCAGATTTACAAACTAATAGAAGAAAAAAAACCTGACACATTTTTCATTGCAGTAAACTAAATTTTAAGCTCTTCAAATATTAAATTTCATTTACTGCTATACTGGCTCATGTCGGAGGATACTCACTTTCGGGGTGATATATATTAATAATCGCCACCCAAGGATACTCATAATAATGTACATTCTTTTGGGGATCCTTGTTAAACCTGATTGTGTGGAGAGGCTCTCCACACGTGTCTAATGGCAGGAGTCTTATATTGCGATGTTGAAGCAACTCTCCTGTTTGAGGTTTTTCCGTTGTTGCCTAAAACAACAAGAACAAACAATTTAATATTTGAAGTTCTTCTAGAATTAAGATGAATGCATGGTGGTGTGTGTCCTTGTCTTTTAGAATAAGAGTTACCTGAAATGTACTGAATTTGAGAGGACAGCACAACATAATGGTGTGCTTCGCCTCATCCATTTGACAAGCGGAGTTTATCAGATAATCCCGAAATTCAGAAGAAATAGGCTTATATTTGACTATGTTGACGATCACAGCACAATCATCCAAATTCATACACGTCCCCTCCTCGTGACGTGTAGTTACACAGTAATCCCCTTCTTTTTTTAGACCCTAATAGAAAAGACGAGGAAAAAAATCTGGTGTGACTGGCGCACAGCACACAACTTTCTCTTACCTTCGGTAATCGAAAGTTGTGCACTGTGCTTGTCACACCAGATTTTTTGTGTCGACATGTATTTAGTTCCGCCAATATATTAGAATTTAAGATGTCAAATTTATAAACATGGGAAAATATTTATATTTTGTTGCCATGGCAACCATTTCTCCTATCTTCCCTATGAAATACAAGAGTAAAGTGTGCTTCAAACAATTTTGAGGGCAAAATGAGAATATACATTTTAAAGAGCATCTAAAAAATAATTGATTTTTGAATTTTAATCAAAATCGTTAGAGCGAATTTTGAGAAAATCGAAAAAAACTGAAAAAGTACATCAGTAAAGTACTAGTACTCTTTGGCCGATTTTGATTAAAAGCTTATTTTTCCGGTCCCGGGAGATGTTTAACTTAAATATAAAATTTCAACCTCGTAGCTCAATTCCTTCATGCTTAAAATTGAACACACCACACACACACACACACAGACAGACAGACCATGTCGCGAAAACCACTTTTTTTGGATTCAGGGGACCTCAAAACGTGAAGATCCATCAAAATCTCGACATCGAATTTTTGACATGAATCCAATACTTTCTCTCTATATATATATTACATATATACATAGGTAAGAGAAAGTAATATTATGATTACTGGCTGAAGATATTATAATGTCTTAATTTTTAATAAAGACCAAAAAGCCTTGAGCTCACCTTCTTGAGATGCTCCAGAGAAGAAGAAAAGCAGAAGGAAAATAGAAAGAGAGAGACGAAGAAGAAGGAATTCATTTTGATTTCTGAATCACTCTAGCTCCTATAAGGGCTCAGCTCTCGCCAAAATCAAACCGCATCCCTCTCCCCCTTGGTTCTCGTCTGTCAAATCTCAGCCGCCCTAGTATCACTTGTGTCAACAGACTAAGAATAAACCACACTAAAGCAACAGCACACTTGTTTCGGACTAAAATGGCATCTTCACCGCGGTGTCCTTGTCAACTGGCGGATGCAACCCCACAACATATACTTTTTTCATGCCCGAGATATAATAGAAGCCAGCTCTTACAAGTAATTAGGCCGCAATTTAGAGATCCTCCAGATTTAGCCACTCTCCTTAAAAAACCGAATGTCTCAATAGTTCAGGCCATCCACAATTTTCTGAAAATACACCAGATAGCCCTCTAAACATTACCCCACATAGACTTGCCAATCGCTTCTCTTTTTATAGTGTTTTTATTTATAGGTACGTTTTTATATCAATGTTATTGTAATATCTATTTCTTATAAATGTTATTTATATGGTGTTATTTATACTAGCATTGTTTGTATTCAGGGATGGGCAAGTTACTCGATTTTGAGTAACGAGATACAAAATACCAATTACTTCAGATTTTTGTAACGAAATACAAGATACCAATTATTCACGGGTTTGTGTAACGAGATACAAAATACCAATTACGTATTTCAAATACATTGAAAATACCAATTACAAACAAATTTTTCCTTGATTTTAAAATTCTTTTTGGTGGGGTAATTCTGGAACCCTAAATAAATTTAGTTTAGGAAAGTGGCAGCTAAACTTATTTTGGAAACAGTGTTGGGCAAATTAAGCATATTTTGATTTGTCTACTTCATGACGTAGACAAATGCGTAGACAAAGTAGACAATGTAGACAAAGACGTAGACAATGTAGACAAATGGCTCAGCGCTTGTTTTCATTGGTTCTCATCTCAGATCAGTGATCTGTCATTTCTAGAAACAGCCTATAAATTCATATACATAAAAATGTCTAAACGCGGAAGATCAATAAACAGACATTTTAATGAATTAAAATTTGAATTAGGGAAACAAAATGAAAAATATGTTGCAGTGTGTCTTTTTTGCAAAAAAAAAACCCTGCATAATACAGCTTCTAATATCTAATTCAAATAAAAGTCACTTAAAATTAAGAATACCGCCATTATCAACGCTGGCAGATGTTTCTTTTTCACCCAATATCTCCCTATATTCGATATTCCACTTTAAGCGAGAATAGAAAAATTGTAAAATCACTCTTTACCTATTGATTTCGTGTATATTAGTATCAAAAAATTATATTTATGACGATACATAAAAAATTATGGTGTTGTTAGTCCCGCCAAATTCTTAAATTTTAATTGTCTACTTTGTCTACATGGATATTGTTCATTTGTCTACATACATTGTCTACGCGTAGACAATTGTGTAGACAAAGTAAAGTAGACAATTCGCCCAACGCTGATTGGAAAATACCTTTGGTAAATCGAAAACAATAAAATTAATCATGATATTAAAAAAAATGTATTTATAAAAATATGAAAAGGTTTCAAAAAAACCAAGTTTTCAAAAGTTTTGTCGGATAATCTGGACCTTGATGGAGAATGAATAAACCCGCAAATGAAAACAATCTTTCAACTGGGGCAGAAGAACAAAGATTTAGTCGTTGAGAGCTGGTTGAAAGAAGAAAGCAAAAAAGTTTTTTAACGAAGAGTGAAAATTTGGCGGTTTGATTGACTTCTCTTTACTGGTTTTTACTAAGATTCAGAGCAGAGAACCCACACGACGATTACATACAGTAATATTAAATAAATTAAAAAAGATTTCAGCTCCCTCTGCAAGACTTTTTATACGGCGGCAAATTAAAAAAAAAAAGTATTTGGTATCTCGAATTTCAGATACCAATTACTAAAAAATGTAACGAAATACAAGATAGCAATTACTTTGCCTATGCTGTAACGAGATACAAGATACCAATTAATATTGTATTTGGTATCTTGTATTTCAAATACATGTAACTGATTAACGCCCATCCCTGTTTGTATTGTATTATTTGTAAAATGGTATTTTTGTGTATTTTTTATATTAATGTTATTTAGAATTGTGTATTATTTATGTTATGTTATTATGTTCTTGTATGAATATTGTTTGTAATGTATTTATTTTTGTAATCATGTTTGTAAATGGGCGGAGTGGCCGCTGGCTGGAAGCCCCAAATAAATTAAAAAAAAAAAAAAAAAAAATTTCTGTTCAGTGCTATAAGACACAACTAAGAGAAATGAATGAGAGGAAAACTGGAGAGAATTTCCATTTTATAGAAAGCATTGGAGGGGCGAGGAACAGGAAAAGGAAGAGGATCCGCCCTATAGCTGATATCTAAGGAAAAAAATAGAGAAGAAAGTTGCAAAACTTTCCCCCTGAGATGCCACTACCCAACTTCTAACTCTTTCTAATTAGCTAATAGATAACTTCCATTAAGAAGAGCATGGGAAAGGTTTTCAACTCTTTTGTTGTTTTTTTTTTTTTTGTGTCAATCTGATGCAATTTTTTTTTTTAAACTAAATAACCGGAAAATGCAAAGAGCATCCCGAGGCAAAATTTGGTTGCTGCTTTTATCCCTCTGGTCCCGAATAGGTCGATTTTGAGCACTGTAAGAAGACCCAGTTCCGACTTTGAACCCTGAGATTATACCATTTCCATCCAAAAGCACCCAACTTTCTCTTACCTTAGGTATTTGAAAGTTGTGTTCTGTGCTTGTCACACCAGATGTTTTGTGCCATTATATAGGTAAGAGAAAGCAAAAAATGGCCCTTTCAATTTAAATAAGAAGGGAATAATTTCAAAGGATGTTTTTATTAGATATTAAGGAAATAATCTTCTTTTTTTTTCCTCATTGGCATCCTTGTCTATCTTGCGGTTTTTGTTTTATCGGAGGTTTTATTTTTAAACCCAGCGGAATTCATTTTTATGATAAATTCATCAAAATCCTTGAATTATTCGAAATAAAACGAAATATTTAAAATTATCTTTATTTCTAAATAAACGTCGTTTCTGCTTCTTGTGCTGTGGGTTAAGGGTTCGCATCCCAACACAAATTTATTTAAATGGGATTAGTTACCAGAGAAAAAAAAAAAAAAACGAATGACAACATCCCCGGAGAGTAATGCAATACAGTAACTTGTAACTAGTTGCACAAAAGCCGAGGAACATCATTAATTAATTGGCGAAGATTTTAAAAGTTTGAGGGAGAATCTTTCAAACCCATAGGAAGCAAATAATTCCACTGGAGTAATTGTGGATCTAAATCCATTTGAATTGTGGGAACAAAAAGTCTTTTTTTAAAGAGTATTTTGGTCCTCGGTAATTGTGATTAATTTTGGAATAGGATGTCGTTCAGGGATCATGTATTTATTTAATGATAATGTTGTAATTCTCAACGAACAATCATATTTTAAATCAACCCTCTTTTCTGTACTAAATCTGGCTCTGAAGGTACAGAAATACATTTAATTGAGAATTGCATAAAATTCAGAATTGCGACGGTTGAAACTCTGCACCTCCATCTGCAAAATCAATCGAGTAAACCCCCTGCTCCTTTTACAAATTCAGAATTTTTTGAATAAAGTTTTATCGCTCCTAAAAATTAAAGCCGTGGTCCATAGTCGAAAATTAAGTCCCACATTGAGCCTTCTATAGTGGGACTTGGTGGTCCAAAGTAGATCTCTTGCATGTTAAATTAGGTCAGACTTTGAACCACAACAAGGTAAAAATTTCCAGTTCGGGGCCTAAAGGGAATCAAAATTAGCAAATGGTATGATCTCAGGGTTCATAGTCGGAACTGGGTCTTCTTACAGTGCTCTAAATCGACCTATTCAGGACCAGAGGGTTAAAAGCAGCAACTAAATTTTGCCTTGGGATTGTCTTTACATGTTCCGATTATGTAGTTAAAAAAAAAAATTCTTCAGGTTGACACTAAAAAAAAAAAACAACAAAAAAGTTGAAAACCTTTCCCACGCTCTTCTTAATCGAAGCTAACTATTAGCCTATTCAAGAAGGTTAGCCCTTGGGTAGTGGCATCTCAGGGGGAAAGTTTTGCAACTTTGTTCTCTATTTTTTTTCCTTAGATATCAGCTATAGGGCGGATCCTCTTCCTTTTCCTGTTCCTCGCCCCTCCAATGCTTTCTATAAAATGGAAATTCTCTCGAGTTTTCCTCTCATTCATTTCTTTTAGTTGTGTCTTATAATCGTAGCACTGAACAGAAATCAAAATGAATTCCTTCTTCTTCGTCTCTCTCTTTCTATTTTCCTTCTGCTTCTTCTTCTTCTCTGGAGCATCTCAAGAAGGTGAGCTCAAGGCTTTTTGGTCTTTATTAAAAATTAAGACATTATAATCCTTCGTCCAGTCTTAATAATATTTTCCTCGTCTTTTCTATTAGGGTCCAAAAAAGAAGGGGATTACTGTGTAACTACACGTCACGAGGAGGGGACGTGTATGAATTTGGATGATTGTGCTGTGATCGTCAACATAGTCAAATATAAGCCTATTTCTTCTGAATTTCGGGATTATCTGATAAACTCCGCTTGTCAAATGGATGAGGCGAAGCACACCATTATGTTGTGCTGTCCTCTCAAATTCAGTACATTTCAGGTAACTCTTATTCTAAAAGACAAGGACACACACCACCATGCATTCATCTTAATTCTAGAAGAACTTCAAATATTAAATTGTTTGTTCTTGTTGTTTTAGGCAACAACAGAAAAGCCTCCAACAGGAGAGTTGCTTCAACATCGCAATATAAGACTCCTGCCATTAGACACGTGTGGAGAGCCTCTCCACACCGTGAGGCTTAACAAGGATCCCCAAAAGAATGTACATTATTATGAGTATCCTTGGGTGGCATTTATTGTCAGATATGACTCCCAAAGTGAGTATCCATCGATGTGGGCCAGTATAAAATAAATTTAGCATTCAAAGAGCTTAAAAGTTAGTTTACTGCAAAGAAAAAAATGTCGGGATTTTTCTCTTCTATTAGTTTGAAAATCTGGTGTGACTGGTCGCACCATCACTAATTGAAGCTGGTTTTAGATTCTTGTCATACCAGAATATTTCCGTTGCTTTGGATTCAGGGGACCTCAAAACGTGTATATCCATCAAAATCTCGACATCGAATTTTTGACATGAATCCATTACTTTCCCTCTCTCTATATATATAAGTATGAGAAAGTAAAAATGAATTAATCTTTCTTTTTTAGGTCGCATCGAGAATTCCTATTGTGCCGGAGCATTAATTAATCGAAATTATGTATTAACGCTATAAGGAATGTGAAAATGTCAGAAATCCTATGTAACTATCTGATGTATTAATTAAATAGTTCAAGTGTAACTAAATGTAATTCTCGTTTTCTTTTTTTAGATTATATGTTCTACTTAGGTGAATATGTCTATCAAAATGGAATTCCTAAGAATTGTTTAGAAGACGTTAATGGAGAGATGATTTCTGTACCAAAGGGGATTCGATTTTATATTGAAAATATCATCAAAGATAGTAATAGTCAACTTGCCCTGTTAAGATTAGAACGTCCTGCTTATGAAGCGACACCTGCATGTCTCCCTGTTTCGTCAGAGTTATTGGGGAAGGATTATACAGGTGCTACTTTTATAGGTGTTGGTTTCAGAGAAATCAAAGGAAAGTTTTATTTTTCTACTCGGATATATAAAGAACATAAGTATCATAAACTATGCGAAGTGGCGTATTTATGCACCTCTCAAGTGGACAGAGGAGACATACTTCCTTTGAATCTCATGTCTTCTGAGTTCTTTAAGGGTAAATCGAAATATTTTCTGGTTGGAATATATTCAGGATATTACGGAAGTCAACCATCACGTCCTCTTTATTATTCCATTGCAAGGTACGATGACATTAAATGGATTCTTGACAACATTAAAGAATAAATTCTCTCTTTAAACCTAAATACTTTTCATGGATATATGGTTTGATCTATAAAGAAAATTCTCACTAGTTGTGTTTTTTAGAGCAGAGATTAGATATCATCGTTCCAGCGGTGTAAGTAGCCTTTGAGTGCGAGGGGGGGGCAAGCTTAACTCAGGCGCCTTTTTTCATTTGACATTTTTTTTTCTTATCTCGTTCGAGCTTTTTTTTCGTAATTTTTCTCCGGATTTGTGATATAAAATGAATTTATTATAAATTTTCAAAAAAAAAACCGAAGACTTTGGGAAAAAGCCGGATGCGCGAGGGGCGCCAAAGGCTTGGGGCGCCTGGGGCGGGGGGGGGGGGCGTAAAAGATATCAATTTTTTTTTTCTTCATTGACTTCCTTGTCATCTTTGAGGTTTTATTTTGTCGGTTGTTTGTGTTCTAAGGAACCACAAATGCCACCCAAAAAGGAAGTCAATTTCATTTTAAGCATCCTCCATTGGTTTATCTCTATTTAGAGATCTCTCGTGGCTTGCGCGAATTTTTTGATATTGTTTTTTTTTATTTCTTTCGATGGAAATGCATGAACATGTTGATTGTTAATGAGCATACATTTCTATTTATTTATTTTGTTTTATTTATTTTTTTCTTTTTTCCTTTTGTTTTGTTTTGTTTTGTTGTATTTGTTATTGTATTTAAATTTGTATTGTGTTTGTTGGACCTAGCCACCGAGGACTGGTGCCTCTAAGCGGGTCGTAATAAATTTATTTATTTATTTATTTATTTTTATCCTCATGGGCGTATTCCCGGGGTTCAAACCCTAGACCCCAAGACGAAATATTTAAGCTATAAGTACACAAAATATCATAAATTAAGTTATTTATAAATCTAAAATAATTTTATATTTAACAAACTTATAATTATACATTGTATAATACAAATTTAAATACAATAACATGTTAAGATAATAAAAATATTCTTTTTTTTTCCCCTAATCCAAAATCTTTTTATTAGATTGGTCGGTCGATATCTCCGGATATTCCTTTAAAGTAATCTTTAAGAAATAAATTTGGTTTATAAATTCACGAAATCACCTAAATCGTTTATCTTTGGGCCTACCTGAAATAAGAATCAGAGAAGGTTTTTTTCTTTATTTTCAAGGTGATCATGATCTTTAAGTAACGCGTTACAGTAACTAGTAACTACTACTGCTCAAAAGTCGAGGAACATCAACGATTATGAATGGCAGCAATTCTCAAAGAAATTTCATAGTCTGAAGCAGAATCATTCAAACTTATAGGAAGTGTTATATAAGTTTGCTACCGGGTTAAATATTTTGACTACAGTGTTTAAAAAGATATTGCTTTTAGTTACGTGGTTTTGATCATATAAAAATATAAACTAGTTTGCTCTCCAAAACTTTCGATTATTTTTATTATATATTACATTTTGGCGATGAGGGAATGCCTAGAAATAGAAAGCAAATTAATCAAGAACATGGAGAAGCAGTGAATATTAAGAAAAGTTTGAAAAATTTGATCCATCAACTGAAGAATTTGAATATTATATTCAGAGGTTTGAGACAGAATTAAAGATTTATGATTTAATGAATGAATGAATCTCCAGAAGCAGATGAAGCTACTGCTTCTAGTTAATATTTGGCCAAATTCTTTCAAGATAAAATGGTGGATGCAGTCCAAATTAATTTAAATAAATAAAAGCAACTTGTGGTTTTTTTCTTGGACGTATTTTGACAGGTAGTATGTCGTTATTTTAATTATTAAAAAACACTAAATTTTTCAATAATATTTATTTTTGGTTAACAGACGCGCTATCATGTTTCGGCCACCATGAGAGCCATCATCAGAACTGAAACAATACACACATATATAATACAAGATAATTATACTTACAAGGGGACGGCCAAGTGAGTATATCACGGATTCGTTTGAAAAAAATTGAGGTTATACTTTGAGCCAAAAAAATGTTCACGTGTTTCGGCGTTTTACTCCATAGAGCCCCGATTGGCCAAAAAAAAATAAATAAATACCGAAACAATTTTCGCGCTTTCAAGTAGTTTCTGTTTGAAACATTACGTAATAGTCAGCTGTGGCTGGGCTGGTAGCGTCGCCGACTGGTAAGTAAGTTGTCCCGGGTTCAAACGACGGAGTATGCAAAATTTTTTTTTTTATCTTTTTATGTTATTGGAACAAACAATATATTTAAAACTGTTTCATATTATTTTTTTTTAGTAATTAAATTTTAAAATTTTGTTAAAATTGTTTTTCGAGTTTATTTATTACTTTAAAATTAAAATTTAATTTAAATACATGAAGAAATGTTTAATGGAAAGAGGCTACAGCCACGTTCTATTATTCGAAAATATCATTTATTACAGTATTTAAATATATGAAGAAATAAAGAAGGCATGAAATCACCCATTAATTAAATAAATACATGAAATTAATAATAATATAATAAATTTATTTGCTTATATATTTGATAAAAAAAAATTATGTACAGCCAAGCGAATATAGATAACTTACTTTTTTAATTAACTTGTAAACTTACCCCACACGAAGTTGGGTGATATATATAAGTCATAAAAACATGCAAAACAAATAAGTAGGCGACAATTAGCGCAGTTTATAAAGGATATTTAAAAAAATTTTAAAATTTAATTACTAAAAAAAAAAAAAAAAATATGAAAAAAAAAAATAATATGAAACAGTTTTAAATATATTGTTTGTTACAATAACATAAAAAGATAAAAAAAAAAAATTTGCAAACTCCGTCGTTCGAACCCGGGACCTCATATTTACGAGTCGGCGACGCTACCAGCCCAGCCACAGCTGATTATTACGTAATGTTTCAAACAGAAACTACTTGAAAGCGCGAAAATTGTTTCGGTATTTATTTATTTTTTTTTGGCCAATCGGGGCTCTATGGAGTAAAACGCCGAAACACGTGAACATTTTTTTGGCTCAAAGTATCACCTCAATTTTTTTCAAACGAATCCGTGATATACTCACTTGGCCGTCCCCTTGTTAGTCAAAATTCTTTTTTATGGCAATTTGTTAACCAAAAATAAATATTATTGAAAAATTTAGTGTTTTTTAATAATTAAAATAACGACATACTACCTGTCAAAATACGTCCAAGAAAAAAACCACAAGTTGCTTTTATTTCTTTCAAGATGTTGGTGGACCATTTTTCTTCTGAGAATGTTTCAACTAAATCCTATGAAGAAGTAAAGTCTGCTTTTGAAAAACGTTTTATTAAGAAAAGTTGTGTGTTAGCTGAGAGGGTCCAGTTTTCTAGAAGATATAGAAAAAAAGAAGTTTTATTCTTACAAGTTAGAGTAAAATATACAACATCTCATCATTTTTTTGTTAAAATAAATATATATATTGTTTTTTTATTCTATTTATTTTAACAATAAAATGATGAATTGTGATACATTTTACAATATCATAAAGGTTATGGCCCCTTGCATCAGAGGTAGCCATTTTGCTTCCATTCGAATAAGCTAACTCGAGTCATATTACAGCCTAGATGTATGATAAAATTAGAGCCAAGTTCTCTGTTAGCTAGCTGAGACGAAATGTTCTTTTTGAGATTTAACAAAGGGGTAATATTAGAAACTCAAGCCTGGCACAAGCATCCTAAATTCACGAATATCAATGACAGAAGCAATCTGCAATCTATCTCTTTTTTCTTTCTCTTACCTATGTATATATGTAATATATATATAGAGAGAAAGTATTGGTTTCATGTCAAAAATTCGATGTCGAGATTTTGATGGATCTTCACGTTTTGAGATCCACTGAATCCAAAAAAGTGGTTTTCGCGACATGGTCTGTCTGTGGGTGGGTGGGTGGGGTGTGGGTGGGTGGGTGTGTGTGGGGTGGGGGTGGGTGTGTGTTCAATTTTAAGCATGAAGGAATTGAGCTATGAGGTTGAAATTTTATATTTAAGTTAAACACCCCCCGGGACCGGAAAAATAAGCTTTTAATCAAAATCGACCAAAGAGTACTAGTACTTTACTGATTCACTTTTTCAGTTTTTTTCGATTTTCTCAAAATTTGCTCCAACGATTTTTTTTAAAATTCAAAAATCAATTATTTTTTAGATGCTCTTTAAAATGTATATTCTCATTTTGCGATTGAAATCTTCTGAAGACCACTTTACTCTTGTATTTCATAGGGAAGATAGGAGAAATGGTTGCCATGGTAACAAAATATAAATATTTTCCCATACTTATAAATTTTACATCTGAATTCAAATGTACCGTACTGTCGGGAACTAAATATATTTTCGACACGAAAAATCTGGTGTGACAAGCACAGAACACAACTTTCGATTACCAAAGGTAAGAGAAAGTTGTGTGCTGTGCGCCAGTCACACCAGATTTTTTTGTTATGATTTCTTTTCAGTCAGTCAGTCAATTATATTTCTAGGATATATGACCAGGTGTTGAAATTGATTATTTGATTATATTCTAATATTCAAGTTGGAACTCTGTTCGAGGGTTGGTAATTCTATCTTGCGAGTCGAATAATCTCCTAACTTCAGTTATCGCATTGCAATTTTTAAATGTTGGTAAAAAAATTAATTTATTTATATTAATTTTTAATAATTTTTACAAGTTGTGTCTTTATTACATTGCTTCATAGCTTCATAAAACCTTTAATACTGATGATAATTTGTTCCCTGGAAGAGGGTTTCTGCATTACAAGCAAAGTATAGGTCAACTAATTTACTCGAACTGAAGCAACCGGTCCTTAGATAAACTAACAAGTAAATGATATCAATTTTTTGTTTATTTTTTCCTCAACGACTTCCTTGTCATCTTTGAGGTTTTATTTCGTCGGTTGTTTGTGTTCTAAGGAACCACAAATGCCACCCAAAAAGGAAATCAATTTCATTATAAACATCCTCCATTGGTTTATCTCTATTTAGAGATCTCTATCCTCTTGGACGTAGCCACGGGTGCCGGGGGGTTCAAACCCTAGACCCCAAGACGAAATATTTAAGCTATAAGTACACAAAATATCATAAATTAAGTTATTTCTAAAAACAAAATAATTTTATATTTAACAAACTTATAATATATAAATTAATTTTTATAAATACAAATTTTTATAAAATAAGAAACTAAAAATATTCATTTGTCCCTCGGAAATAAATTTGTTTTATAAATTCATGAAATCACATAAATCGTTTATCTTTGGGCCTGCCTGAAGTAAGAATGAGAGAAGATTATTTTTATATTTTCAATGTAATGATATTTAAGAGTAACGTATTATAGTAACTCGTAACTTCTATTTGCACAAAAGTCGAGGAACATCAACGATTATGAATGGCAATTCTCAAAAAGAGTTCAAAGTCTGAAGCAGAATCTTTCAAACCCATAGGAAGCAAATAATCCCACTGAAGTTATTGTGGATCTAAGTGCATTGGAATTGTGGGTATAAAAACCCTCTTTTTAGCTTCTCGGAAGATTCTTATTAATTTTGGAATATGATGACGTTCAGGGATCATGTTTTTATTTAATAATGAAAAATCTGGTGTAATTCTCAGCGAACCATCAGATTTGAGAACAACCCTCTTTTCTGAACAGAAAGTCGATCTGGAGATACAGATAGTAGTGTTATAATACAACCCTTATTGTTTATAATAAAAGCTTTTGATTCAATTAATCATGAAATTGTGGTGACTTATACAAGGTCGGAATTTGAAGACCCAAATTATTATTTAAACCAAGTTCAGTTAAAAAATGTAAAAATTATATCTGATTTAGGTATATTTTTTGATTCAAAATTAAATTTTAGTCATCATATCACCACATTGGCTAATGATTGTTACAAAATGCTTGGTTTTTTGAAACGATCCACAAGACACTTTAATAATACTGAAACAATATCTCTATTATATAACTCTCTTGTTCGTAGTAAACTAGAATATGGTTCTCAGATATGGGATCCATATCAGATAGAATATAATAAAAAGCTGGAGACTATCCAGAATCATTTCTTAAGATATTTATATTTAAAAAAAAATAAATTAAGTTATCCACGCGACGGCTCAACAGACCATCTAAGAACAATATTTAACTATAATAAATTAGAAACTAGGAGAAAATGTAACAAATTAATTCTAATTTTTAAACTACTGAATAATTTAATAAATTGTCCGGTGCTTTTGGAATCGCTATCATTTAGAGTCCCGAGACCAAATAACCGAGGTTTTGATCTTTTCTGCATTCCAAAGCACAAAACCACATCATTCAAACAATCTCCCTTAATTTCAACAATGGAATCTCTATTTAATAAGGTGTTAATATGATTTCGATATATCTTTCAATCAATGAATATAAAAAAATTTGTTTTTCAAAATATTGATTTTAGAAGATTTTGAATAATAACTATAATAAAGAAATATAAATGTACTTTTAATTTTTTTTATTTTGTTTTATCAGGGCTGATTTAGAGCATAGGCTCTGTAGCCCTTAGTATTTGTAAATATATTATTGTAATATTTAATTCAAATAAATAAATAAATAAATATTTGATGGCTTCAATTTTATCTCATCTAATGAAAAATTAAAGTGGGTCTAAATAACTATAATATGCTCTTTGCATTTACCGTTTATTTAGTTTAATAATAAAAATAAATCTACACAGGGGGGAGGGGGCATTAAAAATTTCACAACAAATTGGTGTTAACTACTGTATTAGCCTATTCGAGAGGGTTAGCACTTGGGAGGGAATGTTTTGCAACTTTGTTCTCTATTTTTTTTCCTTTGATATCAGCTATAGGGCGGATCCTCTTCCTTTTCCTGTTCCTCGCCCCTCCAATGCTTTCTATAAAATGGAAATTCTCTCGAGTTTTCCTCTCATTCATTTCTTTTAGTTGTGTCTTATAACGTAGCACTGAACAGAAATCAAAATGAATTCCTTCTTCGTCTCTCTCTTTCTATTTTCCGTCTGCTTCTTCTTCTTCTCTGGAGCATCTCAAGAAGGTGAGCTCAAGGCTTTTTGGTCTTTATTAAAAATTAAGACATTATAATCTTCGTCCAGTCTTAATATTATTTTCCTCGTCTTTTCTATTAGGGTCTAAAAAAGAAGGGGATTACTGTGTAACTACACGTCACGAGGAGGGGACGTGTATGAATTTGGATAATTGCGCTGTGATCGTCAACATAGTCAAATATAAGCCTATTTCTTCTGAATTTCGGGATTATCTGATAAACTCCGCTTGTCAAATGGATGAGGCGAAGCACACCATTATGTTGTGCTGTCCTCTCAAATTCAGTACATTTCAGGTAACTCTTATTCTAAAAGACAAGGACACACACCACCATACATTCATCTTAATTCTAGAAGAACTTCAAATATTAAAGTGTTTGTTCTTGTTGTTTTAGGCAACAACAGAAAAGCCTCCAACAGGAGAGTTGCTTCAACATCGCAATATAAGACTCCTGCCATTAGACACGTGTGGAGAGCCTCTCCACACCGTGAGGCTTAACAAGGATCCCCAAAAGAATGTACATTATTATGAGTATCCTTGGGTGGCATTTATTGTCAGATATGACTCCCAAAGTGAGTATCCATCGATGTGGGCCAGTATAAAATAAATTTAGCATTCAAAGAGCTTAAAAGTTAGTTTACTGCAAAGAAAAAAATGTCGGGATTTTTCTCTTCTATTTGTTTGAAAATCTGGTGTGACTGGTCGCACCATCACTAATTGAAGCTGGTTTTAGATTCTTGTCATACCAGAATATTTCCGTTGCTTTGGATTCAGGGGACCTCAAAACGTGTATATCCATCAAAATCTCGACATCGAATTTTTGACATGAATCCATTACTTTCCCTCTCTCTATATATATAAGTATGAGAAAGTAAAAATGAATTAATCTTTCTTTTTTAGGTCGCATCGCGAATTCCTATTGTGCCGGAGCATTAATTAATCGAAATTATGTATTAGCGTATAAGGAATGTGAAAATGTCAGAAATCCTATGTAACTATCTGATGTATTAATTAAATAGTTCAAGTGTAACTAAATGTAATTCTCGTTTTCTTTTTTTAGATTATATGTTCTATTAGGTGAATATGTCTATCAAAATGGAATTCCTGAGGATTGTTTAGAAGACGTTAATGGAGAGATGATTTCTGTACCAAAGGGGATTCGATTTTATATTGAAAATATCATCAGAGATAGTAATAGTCAACTTGCCCTGTTAAGATTAGAACGTCCTGCTTATGAAGCGACACCTGCATGTCTCCCTGTTTCGTCAGAGTTATTGGGGAAGGATTATACAGGTGCTACTTTTATAGGTGTTGGTTTCAGAGAAATCAAAGGAAAGTTTTATTTTTCTACTCGGATATATAAAGAACATAAGTATCATAAACTATGCGAAGTGGCGTATTTATGCACCTCTCAAGTGGACAGAGGAGACATACTTCCTTTGAATCTCATGTCTTCTGAGTTCTTTAAGGGTAAATCGAAATATTTTCTGGTTGGAATATATTCGGGATATTACGGAAGTCAACCATCACGTCCTCTTTATTATTCCATTGCAAGGTACGATGACATTAAATGGATTCTTGACAACATTAAAGAATAAATTCTCTCTTTAAACCTAAATACTTTTCATGGATATATGGTTTGATCTATAAAGAAAATTCTCACTAGTTGTGTTTTTGAGAGCAGAGATTAGATATCATCGTTCCAGCGGTGTAAGTAGCCTTTGAGTGCGAGGGGGGGGGGGCAAGCTTAACTCGGGCGCCTTTTTTCATTTGACATTTTTTTTCTTATCTCGTTCGAGCTTTTTTTCGTAATTTTTCTCCGGATTTGTGATATAAAATGAATTTATTATAAATTTTCAAAAAAAAAACCGAAGACTTTGGGAAAAAGCCGGATGCGCGAGGGGCGCCAAAGGCTTGGGGCGCCTGGGGCGGGGGGGGGGGCGTAAAAGATATCAATTTTTTTTTTCTTCATTGACTTCCTTGTTATCTTTGAGGTTTTATTTTGTCGGTTGTTTGTGTTCTAAGGAACCACAAATGCCACCAAAAAAGGAAGTCAATTTCATTTTAAGCATCCTCCATTGGTTTATCTCTATTTAGAGATCTCGGGGGTTTATCCTCATGGGCGTATTCCCGGGGTTCAAACCCTAGACCCCAAGACGAGATATTTAAGCTATAAGTACACAAAATATCATAAATTAAGTTATTTATAAATCTAAAATAATTTTATATTTAACAAACTTATAGTTTTACATTGTATAATACAAATTTAAATACAATAAGATAATAAAAATATTCTTTTTTTTCCCCTAATCCAAAATCTTTTTGTTAGAATGGTCGGTCGAATCTCCGGATATTCCTTTAAAGTAATTTCTTTAAGAAATAAATTTGGTTTATAAATTCATGAAATCACCTAAATCGTTTATCTTTGGGCCTACCTGAAATAAGAATGAGAGAAGGTTTTTTTCTTTATTTTCAAGGTATATGATCTTTAAGAGTAACGCGTTACAGTAACTAGTAACTACTACTGCTCAAAAGTCGAGGAACATCAACGATTATGAATGGCAGCAATTCTCAAGGAAATTTCATAGTCTGAAGCAGAATCATTCAAACTTATAGGAAGTGTTATATAAGTTTGCTATCGGGTTAAATATTTTGACTACAGTGTTTAAAAAGATATTGTTTTTAGTTACGTGGTTTTGATCTTATAAAAATATAAACTAGTTTGCTCTCCAAAACTTTCGATTATTTTTATTATATATTACATTTTGGCGATGAGGGAATGCCTAGAAATAGAAACCAAATTAATCAAGATCATGGAGATATTAAGAAAAGTTTGAAAAATTTGATCCATCAACTGAAGAATTTGAATATTATATTCAGAGGTTTGAGACAGAATTAAAGATTTATGATTTAATGAATGAATGAATCTCCAGAAGCAGATGAAGCTACTGCTTCTAGTTAATATTTGGCCAAATTCTATCAAGATGTTGGTGGACCATTTTTCTTCTGAGACTGTTTCAACTAAATCCATAGGGACCGTGCGTCTAGACCTTTGCGCCAACTAGTGGCAATCATCTTAACTAGTCGGGGGATTTGTTAAATATTTAACATGTGATTCATTTTTGAATAATTATTAATTAAATATATTGAGATTATTTGAAGTTTGTCGACTTTAAGAAAAAATTGCTGTATCCGTGGCTGTAATAATACATCACTTCAGAAACCTGGAATCGATGTGAAAGTGAAATTTTATAAATTTCCAGATAGCCACATGAAAATAGCAAAACGTAAACAGTGGATAAAAACAGTAAAAAATTATGACTAAGTCCAAAATTAATTACAAATATATTACATAATTAAAATGAATTTTGAGATTAAACTCGACGCATGTAAATAACTCATTTTGTTAACCAGGTTCTTAATATTTATGACATTTATTTCATAATAAAAACTTAACCTTAAAACTTTTTTCCATTTCAGAGAAAATCCAAAAGACTGGGTACCAAATCAAAATTCGAGAATTTGTAGTAATACTCATTTTATAAACAACGAAAAATCGGAACATCCGTCTTATATTCCATCGATTTTTCCTGGAAGCGAAAATATTTTTAAAAAATATACAATCCTTGTGACGTATCCGGCTATTAAAAATTCGTGAATTACTAAAAGCTGCTAGTACTAATAAATAATAAACTAATAAGTACTAATAAATCCTCTTTTTGGTCACAAAGACCTATTCACCCCAGAAGAAGTAGATGAAACATAACCTGCAACATTGCTTCTGTAAGGATACATATTGAACGAATTAAGAACTTTAAAATTTTATCTAAAGTTCCAAATTCATTATTTCCTCATATTGATGAGAACTTGAATATAAAACGAATGATTTGGATTTAAATGTGACTTTGACGCTTATGACACTTTCAAAAGAATTTGTTTTTTCAACTACCGCATAGACATGATTTGAGTTGAATATTTTTTTTCTCTTTTTCATCATTGTGGCCGCGTATAATATTACTGACAACTAGTTGAAATAGGTATTTTATTATTTTTTCCATTTTTTTAAATATTTTATGTTGTTTGCAATGAATGTTTACATTCCACAAAGTTTGTCAAAAGAACACTAGATAGCGCTTACTTAGGCTATAGTGCTGCCTCTATGTTTCACGCACGATCCCTATTGAACAAGTAAAGTCTGCTCTTGAAAAATTTTTTATTAAGAAAAGTTGTGTGTTAGCTGAGAGGGTCCAGTTTTCTAGAAGATATAGGAAAAAAGAAGTTTTATTCTTACAAGTTAGAGTAAAATATACAACATCTCATCATTTTTTTGTTAAAATAAATATATATATATATATATTTTTTTATTCTATTTATTTTAACAATAAAATGATGCGTTGTGATATATTTTACAATATCATAAAGGTTATGGCCCCTTGCATCAGAGGTAGCCATTTTGCTTCCATTCGAATAAGCTAACTTTCGAGTCATATTACAGCCTAGATGTATGATAAAATTAGAGCCAAGTTCTCTGTTAGCTAGCTGAGGCCAAATGTTCTTTTTGAGATTTAACAAAGGATTATTATTAGAAACTCAAGCCTGGCACAAGCATCCTAAATTCACGAATATCAATGACAGAAGCAATCTGCAATCTATCTCTTTTTTTGTTATGATTCCTTTTCAGTCAGTCAGTCAATTATATTTCTAGGATATATGACCAGGTGTTGAAATTGATTATTTGATTATATTCTAATATTCAAGTTGGAACTCTGTTCGAGGGTTGGCAACTCTTTCTTGCGAGTCGAATAATCTCCTAACTTCAGTTATCGCATTGCAATTTTTAAATGTTGGTAAAAAAATTAATTTATTTATATTAATTTCAATTTTATTTTTAATAATTTTTACTTTCTCTTACCTATGTATATATGTAATATATATATAGAGAGAAAGTATTGGATTCATGTCAAAAATTCGATGTCGAGATTTTGATGGATCTTCACGTTTTGAGGTCCCCTGAATCCAAAAAAGTGGTTTTCGCGACATGGTCTGTCTGTGGGTGTGTGGGTTGTGTGTGTGTGTGTGTGTGTGTGTGTGTGTGTGTGTGTGTGTGTGTGTGTGTGTGTGTGTCAAATTTTAAGCATGAAGGAATTGAGCTATGAGGCTGAAATTTTATATTTAAGTTAAACACCCCCGGGACCGGAAAAATAAGCTTTTAATCAAAATCGGCCAAAGAGTACTAGCACTTTACTGATGTACTTTTTCAGTTTTTTTCGATTTTCTCAAAATTCGCTCTAACGATTTTGATTAAAATTCAAAAATCAATTATTTTTTAGATGCTCTTTCAAATGTATATTCTCGTTTTGCCCACAAAATTGTTTGAAGCACACTTTACTCTTGTGCTTCATAGGAAAGATAGGAGAAATGGTTGCCATGGTAACAAAATATAAATATTTTCCCATACTTATAAATTTTACATCTGAATTCAAATATTCCCTACTGCCGGGAACTAAATACATGTCGACACAAAAAATCTGGTGTGACAAGCACAGTGCACAACTTTCGATTACCGAAGGTAAGAGAAAGTTGTGTGCTGTGCGCCAGTCACACCAGATTTTTTGTTATGATTTCTTTTCAGTCAGTCAGTCACTTATATTTCTAGGATATATGACCAGGTGTTGAAGTTGATTATTTGAATATTTTCTAATATTCAAGTTGGAACTCTGTTCGAGGGTTGGCAACTCTTTCTTGCGAGTCGAATAATCAACTAATTTCAGTTATCGCATTGCAATTTTTAAATGTTGGTAAAAAAATTAATTTATTTATATTAATTTTTAATAATTTTTACAAGTTGTGTCTTTATTACATTGCTTCATAGCTTCACAAAACCTTTAATACTGATGATAATTTGTTCCCTGGAAGAGGGTTTCTGCATTACAAGCGAAGTATAGGTCAACTAATTTACTCGAACTGAAGCAACCGGTCCTTATTGGGAAAATTTAAAATAGAGCGAATTTGTCTCTCAAAAGTTGGCAACACCTATATCGGCACTACGTCACAGCAAGTGTTGCTTCATTCACCATTCACTCGCTCTCGCTCGTCAACGTTTTTGTTCGCCATTTTTCCCACTCCGAAGACTTTTATGTTCTTTATAATTTTCATTCAGTTATATATATATTATTGTATTATCTTAATCGCCAATTAATAAATCTCTGCTCAAACTGTATTTTCGTCTCGTTCAGCCCACAATATCCATTCCAAACATCAGGTTATGGGCCCAGATCAAGTCAAGCCAGGCAAGTGCTTATAATTAAAAAAAAAAAAAAAAAAAAAAAACTTTTTAATTCGTCTTTCCACCGAAAATGTCGATCACGAGTAATATTCCTCCGATTGAAAAATTAAAAGGAAGAGAGAATTTCGACACATGGAAATTCGCCGTTCAAACTTATCTCGAACATGAAGATTTATGGAATTGTGTAACAGGCCAAAATACAGATCCGAAGAAAGATATTAAAGCAAGATCGAAAATTATTCTCTTAATTGAACCGATAAATTATGTGCACGTTCAAGATAGCAAAAATGCAAAAGAGGCATGGGACAAGTTAACAAGTGCTTTTCAAGACACTGGTCTTACCAGACGTGTTGGGCTTTTAAGAAGCTTGATAACAACAAAGTTGGAAAACAGTGAATCCCTTGAAGAATATATAAATAAAATTATAATGACCGCTCATAAATTGTCAAGTGTGGGAATGAAAGTAAACGACGAATGGATCGGTACGATATTATTAGCAGGTCTTCCCGATGAATTCAAGCCGATGATAATGGGAATTGAGAGCTCAGGAATCAAAGTAACAGCCGATTCAATAAAAACAAAATTGCTCCAGGATGCTTCTCTATCTGAAAGAACAAATAGCAGCAGCAAAATAAATTTAGCTCTATACAGCAATAAATCAAAGAAACCTGTTAATAAAAATTCAAACAAAGGACCGCGATGTTACCAATGTAACAATTATGGACATTTTGCACGGGATTGCAAAAATAAAATTAAATCAGATAATCCTCAGAAAAAAGAAGATAAAAGAAAATGTGCTTTTTACAGTAGTTCATCATTAAGCAAAAATATCTCTTCAGCAAATTGGATTATAGATTCAGCTGCAACCGTCCATATGTGCAATGACTTGTCTCTCTTCAATGATGTCCGTGAAATTAAACCATCAAAGATAAAGACGGCAAATAACCAAGAAATATTTGCAAATAAAATTGGTAAATTAGACATTTCTATTAAAGTCGGAAACAGAAAAACAATAGCCGAAGCTAGTGATGTTTTATATGTTCCTGGACTCTGTACAAATCTACTATCAGTTCCTCAGTTATTAAAAAAAGGCAACTCCGTTTTATTCAATGATGATTCATGCAAGATTTTCAATTCTAAGAAAGAACTTATAGCTACAGGCACTCTAGATGAAGATGTTTTCAAATTGGACACCTGGAATGTTTCTGAACAATCCGCTCTTGTGTGTGCAACTGCAGAAGAATGGCACAGGCGTCTCGCGCATGCTAATCCTGAAAGTCTACTCAAACTAAAACAAGGTATGGCCACAGGAATTGAATTTAAAGATAAATGTCCTCAAACTGCATGTGAAGTTTGTATACAAGGAAAGGGCCACCGCTTACCTTTTAAGTCTAGTACGAGCAAAACATCTCAACTACTGGAACTCGTACACTCAGACGTACTAGGTCCTATAGAAGAAAAATCTCTGGCAGGATCGCGATATATACTAACCTTCCTAGATGATTTTAGTCATATGACATTCGCGTATTTCCTAAAAACAAAAGATCAAGTCTATGAACAATTTTGTGCTTTTAAGAATTTTGTGGAAAATCAAACCGGGTTCAAGATTAAAGCATTAAGAACAGATGGAGGTGGAGAATATTGTAATCGCAAGATGTTGAACTTATTACAATCTTCAGGAATACAACATCAAATGTCAGCACCGTACTCAAGTGAACAAAATGGAAAGGCCGAACGCCTAAATCGCTCCATTATTGAAAAAGCTCGTTGTATGCTGATAGAAGCTAATCTTCCGAAGAGATTCTGGGCTGAAGCCGCATCCACCGCCATATATCTTCTAAATCGACTCCCAACTAAAAGTATATCAGAAAAGACTCCTTTTGAAATTTGGTCAGGAACAAAACCAAATTTAAATCATTTGCGTATTTTTGGATGCAAAGCACTAATGCATATTCCAAAACAGAAAAGAAGAAAGCTAGATCCCAAAGCTGAAAAATGTATTCTGGTAGGTTATTCTCAGAATCACAAAGCCTACAGATTATACATACCGAGAAGCGAAGATGTTACAATCTCGAGAGATGTCACCTTCGTTGAATCTGAAAAAGGAAGCTTATATTTAACAAATGAAGAGTTAAATAATAAAGAAAATTTCTTTTATTTTCCTGAAAACATGTCATACAATACCGAAGATGAGCAAAATCATGACACAGTTTTAGAACAGTCTGAAGAAATTTTAAACAACTCATCGAATACAACGAATTCGACTGATTCAACAATAGTTGAAAGTGATCCAGATTATATACCACCGGCTTTACCTACATCCTCAGCAAGTGCAGAAGAAAATCCACGCAGAGAAGCAAGGGAGAGACGTCCACCAAAGGCTCTAGAAGACTATGTAACGTACTCTACACGCCTCGAAGAACATGAAATAGGAGACCCCTCTTCAGTGGAAGAAGCGCTCAGTTGCTATGACAGGGATAAGTGGCTAAAAGCAATGGATACAGAATACAAGGCGCTAATCGATAATAACACATGGGAGTTAACTGACCTTCCATCCGATAAAAAACCGATTAACTGTAAATGGATTTTTAAAAGAAAAAGGGATGCAAGTGGAAATGTAGTAAGTTACAAGGCAAGATTGGTTGTGAAAGGATGTTCACAAAAAAGGGAATTGACTATAAAGAAACTTATTCTCCAGTAATCAGATATAGTTCAATTCGATATTTATTTGCTCTTGCCGCTGAACTCGACCTTGAAATTGATCATCTTGACGCCGTCACTGCCTTTCTCCAAGGTGACTTGTCTGATGAAATCTACATGATGCAACCTGAAAACTACAAATTTTCTGAAAACAAAGTCTGTAAGTTAAAGAAATCTATATATGGTCTTAAACAAGCCAGCCGGATATGGAATCTTAAACTTAGCGAAGCTCTGAAAGACTTAGGAATGAAACAATCAGAAACAGATAGCTGCATTTACTACAAAATTGAAGACAGAAATATTTTAATTTGTTCAGTTTATGTAGATGATTTGTTGATATTCAGCAACAATCCAGTATCCAAAAATCATCTTAAAGAGCAACTGATGAAAAATTTTCAAATGAAAGATATTGGCGAGGCCAAATACTTTTTAGGGATCAAAATAACACGAGATAGAAAAGCAAAGAAAATTTATATTGATCAAACGTCATATATTGAAGAAATCCTGAAAAAATTTAGAATGCAAGATTGCAAGACAGTTAGTACTCCGATGGACACCAAAGAAAAATTAAACAAGAAGATGTGTCCAAATACACAAGAAGAACGGAACAATATGTCCCAAGTTCCTTATCAGGAAGCAGTCGGCAGTTTACTGTTTATAAGCCAGGTATCCAGACCCGATATATGCTATGCAGTAAACACTGTGAGTCGCTTCAACGCAGACCCAGGACCAACACATTGGTCAGCAGTCAAGCGAATCCTGAGATACCTAAAGGGAACAAAGAATTCAAAAGCTCCAGTTTAATGGTAAAGAAGAACCACCTGAATCCGACATCGTTGGTTACTGCGATGCTGACTGGGCAGAAGACCTAGAGGAAAGAAGATCAACATCTGGATATGTCTTTTTGAAAAATGGATCAGCAATATCTTGGTGCTCAAAAAGACAAC
>JAKCPI010000923.1:0-22069 GCA_023213315.1 Euborellia annulipes
AGTTCTTTCGGCCACTTACCCCTATTCATTAATTTTAATTGGAGAAGATTGCAACTGCAGGATTGGTGATTTAAATAGTCTGTTTGTAAATATTTGAGAAACATACATGTTTGGGGAGCGACTTAGCTGGGAGGAAAGGCACAAAAATTAAGAGCTGGATGGTTGATGGACAGTCGTGGGTCCCTTCCTTGTTTTCAAATGTAATTAATTTTTGTGGATTGTAACAATGTAGTCTATTACTATTTCAATGTAACTGCATTTCTGTACCGTTCTCCATGTAACAGCCAAAAGTATCTGCTCTAGCAGTGCATACTTTCGGTGAGAGAAACAACCATAAAGTTTAGAGAGAGCAGGTGCCTTTTAATTTCTGGTATGCTACAAATACAAAGATGCATGTGACAAAATTTTCCAAATGCCTTAATTAATTAATCAATCTTATCAAAAAACAGTTAAAAAAATAAATTAATATCATCTCTTTAATCAAGTATCTAAACTCTCTAAGAAGGTCTTAGTTAGAACTCTAGCAAATGGATACTTTTGGCTGATATACTGTAGATAGTAGGTCCTATATATTTCTGTAACTAAATACATTAAAATTTATTATTGTTATTATTAGGCTGGTATTATTGTATATATCAATACCCGAACAAATACCATGCAAAATGTATTAATTTTTAAATATTATAAGAACTTTATAAGAGCATCTAATCTCGACCCTTCTAAAATATAAATTACAATTTGATAATTACCTTTAAAAATAGATTCAAACAGATTATTAATCGAATAGAAATGAATTCTAAAGACAAAAGGGCGTTTGAATATTAGCCCTGGAAATTCGGGACACGTGAGACGTTCTTCGTTCAAAGATTTAATCAAATCTCAGCTTAGGGTTGACATCTGACTTGATTGTCTTCTACCACCCCACCCTTTAAACTTTTCTCAGATCAAATTTATTCTTGAACAGAAAGACAAGGAGAAATTGAGAAAGAGAGAAATATTTCAGGTGGGGCTTTAAATAATCTAATAAATTTTTAAAATATTTATTTATTAAGAGAATTAAGTCACTTACACTTGGAGACTGACTAAGCTATGAAAATTAATTTAAATTAGTCTTTTATTAATCAAATCTAAAAAGCACGTTATTAAAAAAAATATTTTTCATAAAAGCCTGGTTTTTTAATTATTTGATAATATTAGGTTTAAATTAAAATTTATTTGAAGCACATAATAATCACATAAGTTGTCCGGGTGAATATTTATAACAAAGCACTTCCAACCCTCGCTAAATACTTAAGACAAGTCACCCTCTAATTGTTGTAAGCTCCAAGGGATGAATTTATAAACATGTCATGAAAATGTAAAAAAATCCCCTCCGACCTACACTCTTTTAACATTATTAGGATTAATTCACACCGACTTTCCCTTAAGGAATGCCTCTGTGTGGCATCTTATCTTATCCATTGAATTCAATGTAAATTTAATTAAAGAACAGTACTTTATGAGTACCAACTGAGCTTAATATCTGAATAGAGGGTGTGAGTTGCATAGAATATTTCTCTCTGAAAATTTATTTTCCATGACGGGTCTACAGAGCAGATTGAGCTATGTTAATTAAGAAGTTTTATTCAATTAAGAAATGTCTTTTAAATTTTCAGTTTAGAGATCCATCCAACTTTTAAATATTATTTTAATGATAATCGAATTTTATTGCAAAAGAAGAAAGTGTACTTTCTAATCAATGGATTGATAGAAACGACAAAGTAATTTTATATTTGTGGAAAACATACTCCTAATTTAATATTTTCATCTTGAGTTTTGTCTAATGTCTAATTTTGGCTAAGAAACTGTGGTCTGCTCGTTGATTGGCAAGGGAAAGAAGAATTACAGATTGTAATTTTAATGAGTTTTTATGTCGAAAGCATATCAGTACTTATTCTCAGAGACAACTGTAGTTACATATTCAATTAAGAAATGTTTAAAAAAAAGATTATAACTAGATATGGGTGATGAATAACTACATTCAGGGGATGATGAATAGGCAACCAACAAAAACAAAATTTTAATTTTCTCTGTACAAGGGATTTATTCCATTTAATTTAAAAGATTCCAGCTAATTAATTAACCGTAAAAAATTAATTATTTTTTAACACAATGATTACTAATTTATTTAGGTCTATCTATAACCCCTGGTCGTACACGAGGACATTTTTAAAGCAATTTCTGGCGACATTTCTTGCTCCATAAAAATGTCTTGAAAAATGGCCGGAATTTCTAGCTTGAAAAAAAACCTGTCATACACGAGGACATTTGTATTTTTGGGGCCAATTCTGCGCACAAACGTGCGCAGTTTGAAAATTTAAACTGACAGCTGAACCAAAAACTTTTTTAGGTTAAAACTATAAGAGGCCCTTAATATATATAGAAATATATATTTATTAATAAAAAAAATATATAGACATACCTCATTTGGAAAAAATAAGCTAAGAATTGTTTTTTAATATCTATACAAAGGATTTTTGGTTTCTTTAGATAAATAATAAATATTATATGCACAATGAAAATTTTATTTATATAAAATTTTGTTAATCATAAAACTAACATATAAAGAAATGAATGCATTCATATATTATACAAAATATAACTTGATTGTGATTTCCAAGCCTGAAGATTATGGTTTATAACCATCTGAACTGAATGTTCAGTCGAAAATAAACCCGCAACCAAAAAACTACCGTGTTTTATTTTATTAACTATCACCACCTCAGTTCAACATAAAAAACACTTCCACAATTTAAATTTAAATCATAAATGTTTGTGCAAATCCATCTAAAATAAATATTTTAGTTATTATCAAAGAATATATTCCAAATGAAAATTTAAATAAATAATAGTTATTTAAAACAAAGTATTCATTTACCTTGTATAATAATCTATATATATAAAAATGAAATGGGAAAAATGTATGTATGTATGTAAATATGTATGTATATGTTCTATAGAAATCCACAATTTTCAATGAATCCATTTGAAATTAAGTACACATATAGTACATGGCTCTGGGAGTAACGTAGTAATAATTTGAATCTCTTAAATATTTTGGAAAATTAATTATAATCAAATTTCTTCAATATGAGAACACAAAATCAACAAGTTGGCTAGAAATTAGAGAGCGGCCTTTGTGCTGTGTGAACCAGCTTCCTACCTGACTATGGGCTGGGGGTGGGGGCTAAGCAGGAGTTGAAAAGCGAAGAGAGGACGCAGGTGACTGACCCTTTAAACAGTCATAAACAGACCCTTTTGTGCCGTGCCCAATCGGTCAAAGTGGTTTCATGTGTCGCTTGAATATAAGATAATTCCTTAACATCTTAACACTTGCTTTGCAACAAGAAATATCCCAAATCGGGAATAAACTTGCTCGCCGAAGGCGAGCAATGGGTCCAGGGGCGCAGCCCCCTGGCTAGGCGGAAAGCCCGCCGAAGGCGGGCTTTGCGACTAGTATAAATATATAATCTAGATTTTGCTCTTCTTCTTTTATAAACTATAATTTCCAAAATGAACTGCAAAAAAATGTATTTTTATTAATTATTTTATTCCAAGTGGAAATTTAAATAAATAATAATGTTATTTAATAATAATTTAATTTAATAATTAATTCCTACCTTAATTTTATTTTCCAAATGAGGTGTGTCTATATATTTTATATTTTTATGATAATTTGACAATATAATTATTTTAAAGATCTGTCAACTGCTGTCAAAAAGTGAAAAATTCTAGGTTATGATGACAACAAATTTCCAAAAAGCGGTGTTGCCAGATATGGTCGATTTACTGCGCACCCTCTTTGCGTCGAATTGGCCCAAGAAAATAGAACACGGGCTATTTTTCTGGCCTGTTCCGACAACTTTTCGTCATACACGGAGACATTTTTCTTGACCAAGAAATGACTCCAAACGGCCATTTTCGACGCATTTGCGTTTGTGCGCATTCTGATTGCGCCGATTTGGCCCGAAAAAATAGAACAAACATTTTTTTCAAGCCAATTCCAATTCCAATTCCATTTTTGCTGTCATACACGAAGACATTTTTATGGAGCCAGAAATGTCGCCAGAAATTGCTTAAAAAATGTCCTCGTGTACGACCAGGGTAAGATATAGAGCGAATTTTTTTAAAATATCTTTTTTTTTTTAATGCGATTAATCTAAAAAAAAATTTATTTTTTCGAAAATCAAAAAAAGGGCTTCTATAAGCTGTAGATATTTTAAAAATCTTTAATTTAAAAAAAATTTGAGGTCGATAGCTTCAAAATTGTGGCAGCTGGAATCTCCCAAAATTAGCACCCCGAGACGCGCACCTCAAGATACATTTTTAAATAAAATTATTTTTCTTTGAGTTATATTATTACATCTTGACGCTTATAAATGGCTTCAGATGCCGAAAAAGACTTTAAACATACAAACAAATCCAAACATATAATTATTTTTCTTTGTTAAAGTAGGCTTAGGCATCCCTTAACGACACAATAGATACATTTATAAAATATTACAATAATATTAAAAATAAAACGTAAAACATTAATTGATTTATAAAAAATTATCAACAATAACAATTTTTTAAAATATTTATTCTATTTCACTTGACATTCATGTCAATAACATTGACACGCTTAAAAAAAATATTGAATGTTTTTTTTTTTTTATTCATTTATTAGATTGAAAGCTTTACTAATATTCATTTGATAACTATCAACTCAAAGTGAATGTTTTTATCAAAGGAATTTTTTTGTGTGTGATAAAGAAAAGTAAATTGCTATTTTTGCCCCTCCACTTCCATGTCTAATTATTTATAGGAACATGGATAGAAAAAAATATGTAAATTAATTAATAAAAATAACGAGAGGAAAATGTGATCATTATCAAAAGGAATTCCGAAACAATGATTTAACAATTAATTTTTTTTTTGTTAAATCTTAAAATTTTTAAATTTATTTTATATGTGTGAATTAGAATCGAATAGAATTTTTTATTTAGCATGTTTTAAATTTTATTTTACCAATCAATTGAAGTAGAGACAGACAGGCCTTCGATAACGAAGAAGACCGTAAATTAATTCCACCAGCAGATCAATTGAAATTTTTTTTATTTTAAATGTATTTTAGATGTATAAAAAATTGGGCTGGGCTCTAGCACAGGAGTTTACTATATCTATCGCCCCTTGTCGGTTAAAAATTTTTCTAAATATATTGGATTTAAGGTGCGCGTCTCGGGATGCTGATTTTGGGAGATTCCAACGGCCACAATTTTGAAGCATCGACCTCAATTTTTTTTAAATTAAAGCTATTTAAAATTATTTATTTATTTATTTACTTGTTTGTTTATAATTAAAAAAAAAAATAAATAAAAAAAAATTGATAATTTTTTAATGAAAATTGCTCTTGAATTAAAAAAAAAATATTAAGGTAAGCGAGAAATTTTGTAATATAAATAAATAACAATATAAAAAATTTAATATAATATATAAATAAATGAAATTTTTTATGGTTTTTGAAATTCTTAAGAGATAATGAATTAATAATTAAAAGGATAAACTTGAGAGGAATTTTTCCCAGGGTGAATTATTAATAAATACTTAAAAAAAAAAAAAAAATTCCATTTAATATAAGAAAAATATTTTTGTAATTTATTTTAATATATTGAAAACGAAATTCTTAACAAGTAAATTCATTCATTAAGAATAAATTCAAATTAGTTTAACTAAATGCAATACAATTTAATTTTCTCAAAGATATTAATTTAAAAAAAAAAGTCCCGTCATGCTAAAGAGCAGGGGTCTCCTCCACCTACTTGGTACTCGTTTCCAAAGTATCGATTCTAAAAGTACTTGGTATCGAAAGAAAAGTATCGAGTAAGTACTTGTATTTACTCGTATCGTTTCATCCCTACCGGGGCCTCTCAAAGGGAAATTTTCATTAAATTTTATTTTTATAAATATATGGGGGCCTATGCCGGCCCGGGGCCTGGGGCGGACCGCCCCCCTCGCCCCCCCCCTTGGTACGCCACTGGGTCATGGGCTAACTACTCATAACATTGTTGTAGGCTTATGTTATTGTTTTTGTGATAAGTTGGATAAAGAAACACAGAATTGTAATGAGTAAAGACATGTATAATATGCAGAAAATTTAACTTCAGTATATAATAACTAACAAATTATTGAAATGAATCCAACTAACATTTTATACATTTTAAATAAAAACATAACTTATAACAAGCATAATGACTAGAGACCGAATTTTAAGCAAAATGCTTATTGCTCAATTTTATAAGCAACCATTAGATATTTAATTTCTATACGAATTAGGAAAAACTAAGTGCATTGAGATTGCATTTTTTATGCTTTTTTTGCTTTTTTTGAGTTTTCATGCTTTTTTTCCCTTTCGTGCTTATTTGAACTTATTTTACGAATATTTATAATTTTTTTTTTTTTTTTATTAAAAAACACACTTTTCCCATTCACACACCCATACACCAGGGACGTATATAAGGGGGGAGGAAGGGACCCGCCCCCCCAAAAAAAAAAAAAATTTTCCAAAAATTTGCGAAAAAATATAGCCCTGTAAAAACATTTTTTCCGCAGGGTAAAAAAATTTGGTTCCGCAAAAACAAAATTTTTCGCAGGGCGGGGCGGAATAAATTTAGTTTCTTTAAAAAAAATTTGTATACGCCATTGGTATGAGTAAAAATTGCTTATTAGATGCTTTTTTTCAACTTTTATGCTTATTTAACAAATTTTTATTCAAGTTTTTTATGCTTTTTTAAGCACTTTTTTTCCATTTTTTTATGCTTTTTTTTTCCGGTCTCTAATAATGACATATGAAATACTAATGAGATTTATGTAATTGAGATTTTCCACTGACAATAGTTTGTAGTTGTGGACTAATTTTACGTTTTGCGAACTTTAGTCCGATTTGCAGCCTTTTTTAAACGTTGCGTACTTTTTCGGACTTTTTTTTTCATCAGTGGACTATTTCACTTTTAACCACCGGCAACAATGATAATATGGTTTTGGCCCTCGGAACTTACTGGTGTAAACAGTATGGCCCTAAGGCTGGAAAGTTTGGAGACCCCTGCTAAAGAGGATAACGAAATATAATTTTTTATAGGATTTTATTAAATTGCTCCGAAATCTTGGTACTTGTCCACAAACAAATCATTTGTCTTTGGTCGCGAGAGAAAGGGCCACGCCTTTAATTTAATAAATGGAAAATTATACTTGTAACACATATATAAAATAGAGATTTTGAAATATTATACACAACAGTAGGTAAGAATATAGTAATTTATATTTTTTTGATAAGAAGATAAAATTAAATAATTAAACCTATGGGAAAAACTAACGCCCTCTCTTGCCGTCTAGAGTAACTCGGTACTGAATCGTGTTCTAAAAGTCAGGCCCCGGTGTGAATCCACCTTAATGCTTCCCTTCTTCTTCAATATCTGAAAAGGAGTCCAGTAGAGACCCCTGACTAGATTCTAAGCCCGCAATAGCGCTCTATTATAAAAATAAAATCTAAACAATATTTATTGGTGTCACACTAATTAATTGTTCAATATTGAATGACACTAATCACTGTAATAATTAAAAACATTCTAAATAATTTAGCCGATAATCTTTTCAATCGTTTGTACATGATTTGTCAATTTTGCCATTTTAAACATATTATTATTATTATTTGAAATTCCTATCGGGATCCCCGTTTATTTACCCGAGGTGCTTTCGTGCACGAAGACACACACCTCAAACCCAACCGGCCTCTGGCCGTAGCCATCTACCGGCACCCCATGAAGTTACATCATTTCCTATCTCTAACTCCTCCTCCTGTTTTCGTCTCTAGCTAGTGAACTAATCCTTATTTCTGGTTCCAACCGGCTCCTTTTATCCAACCTCTTCTATGCTATGGAGGATGTCCTGGTTTGAGGAGGGACTCCCTCAGCACCGGCGTGTAGCCTACTCCTTTCGAAGAATGCATCACTGAGAGGGAACCTTCTTTACGTCCCTTCCACAGGACGGGATGTCACAGCAACTCCCTCTCCTCCTAGAGTTGCCTGGGGGCTATTGTGGTGAGACCATTTTAAACATAGCAAAGATAATAATGTATTAGAAGATAGACAATCATCAACTTCATGGGAAAGAGTGAAAATTGTGTCGGGGAGGAGGGGGTGGGGGGGGGGCAAATTTTTAGATAAACACTTTAGTAAAATAAACTAAAATTCTATTCATGTTTTATTTGAACTTCAATTAATTTAGTAATAAGGAACTCTTGATGCTTTTTACTTAATTATTTTTATTCTTCTTTATTATCCATGATATAAACAGTGTGAGGCCTCAATGTTCTATTCATTTCAATTGATCTTTTTATTTAATTCAATTCATTTCTAATTCACTGACGATAAAAGTTGAATTGAATAAGGAAAGAAGCTGAAGAAGAAAGTCATTTTTGAAATAAATTATATTCCTCGCTCTGCTTTTACTCTCGCTGATTGACCCTCTTTTATTCCCAGCTTGCAATTTTACGTTTTTGCCCTCGGAAGCCCTGAAATAAGTCTATTAACCGGCTTCCCTCATCCAACCAAGGGTAAAAGGGTTTTTTTTTACTCACTTGTTTAATGAACGAAGAGATTAAAATAGTGTGAAATGTCGTAGCCTGGGAGAGAATTGAGCATCCCTAAACAATCTTGGGAGAAGCAAGTAAGATTTAAATGTCAACGGATTTGATTGCGTGCGATAGAGCGAACCTCTTCAAGCCCAAATGTCATTCGCCTCTTGCTATAGTTACGCGATACTTTCCGAAAAAAAAAATTTCTTATCAAAATTAATTCAATTGTTGTATCTTACAAATTAATTTTAATTTTTTTTTTTTTTGTTTCATTTTCTTGAAAATATTTTACTCTAACCATTGAATGTAAAACAGAACTTAATTCTTTAAGGTGCGCGTCTCGGGGTGCTAATTTTGGGAGTTTCCAGCGGCCATAATTTTGAAGCTATCGACCTCAAATTTTTTTTAATTAAAGCTATTTAAAATATCTACAACTTATAGAAGCCCTTTTTTTGATTTTCGAAAAAAAAAATTTTTTTTTTAGATTAATCGCATTAAATAAAAGATATTTAACAGTTTTTTTTTTTTTTTCTCATTCACACTCACACTCACACACACATTCACACAGTCTTTTCGGCAACTCAGGCCATTTAAGACTTTAGACGATAACCGTTGTAAGAAATATATATATTGGGGTTCAGGCATTTCTATTTAAGCCATCTGGTAATATTTAACAGTTAAAAAAAAGGAGCTCTATAAGTTGTAGATAATTAAATTAGTAATCATTGTGTAAAGAATAATTAATTTTTTACCTTTAATAAATTAGTTGGAAGCTCTAGAATGAAATGGAATGAATCCCTTGTATTCCTATGGAAAAAACTAACGCCATCTCTTGCCGCCTCGAGTAACTCGGTAGTCAATAGCTTTCTAACCGTTTTTCGAGACGCGCACCTTAAGGGCTGGTTTCTTTAGATATAGTCAACTAGCCAACTTATATAATAGCAAATCGATATAGTAAACAAAGACACTTTCAACCTTCGAGTTAAAAAATGAGTTAAAAAATGAGTTTTTTCATATAATCTGAGGTATAAAGAAAGTTTTGTCAATTTTAATAATTAGTAAAAATTAAAATTTTTTTTTTAACCCTTTTCGAGTCCATTTAGGAGTTACAAATTTATTTAAATAAAATAAAATCGATGACTATCGGGTTCCTACTCTGATTGCTAGGGGTCACCAATCCCGAGCTTTCGCCGCGCTTGGCATCGCTTAACTGCAACGATTTTGGTGACTGTTGCTCTTCTCCGTTGCTAGACCCTTCGGCAAAAATTAAAAAATAATTAGATAAAGGTAATTAATTTTTTAACAAAAATTTCAAAAAAAAAAGCTTGTGTTTCTAATTTCACACCTTAGTTATTATAATTGAAAAATTTTAAAAATTCAACTTAAATTTGAAGTCAAAAAAACATTTGACATATCGAAAAACTACTTTTTTATGCTCTAAAATAACACTGTGCGGCAAAATGAAACTTTTTTCCGGCATATAAAAGTACTCCAGTTTTGCCACCAGAGAGCGTAAAAAAATACACAAACAAAAATTTACTTATCATGTTTTTACCAGGTACTTTTCATTTATCTTGAGGTTGGAATTTTGTCTAACATCGTGAGTCAATAATTTTACTTAAGCCTATTTTTTTTTATATCTGTTTTGCAGAAAAAAAAAAACAGAATTATCCAAAGTGAAAGTAAATTTTTAAATAGTGAACATTTTTAGAAAACAAATTTATTCCAAAGATCTAAACCTAGGAAGGGATTTTTTTATTAGTCGTCTGCAATTGGCAGTCGCCAATTAATGAAGGCCCCTTGGATTCATGTGACCAGCATCCAATATCGTCCAGCTCTGAAGACTTGAGCCCTTCAGCCTTTCATCCCTTCGCCATCTTATTAGCTCTTGCTCATTTAAATAATGGATTCCACCCAGAGAGACATTCCAACTTGCAACCAACACTCGGATTCTGTCTGGAATCCGTCTTATCCATATCCCCCCCCCCCTTATTCTGTCTAGTCTGGTTTATTTCATTCCCCATATTCTAACACTTTCATTAATTACATTTCAAGTTCGATTATTTTAACAACAGCGAGTTGTCAATTTTCATAAAATTTACTTATTCTGTTTTTATACACATTTATAAAAATCTGGTGTGACTGGCACATAGCACACAACTTTCTCTTACCCTTCGCTAAGAGAAAGTTGTGCACCGTGCTGTCACACCAGATTTTTTATGTCGAGATATATTTAGTTTCCCATAGCACCTTAGTTAACATGCATTTTAAATGTTGACTGCTTGAAATAAACTCTAGTTATTGTTCAAAATTTTAACATCATATTTGGATATTTTATACACAATAGAGAACCCTAAATAAATACAAAATTTCATAAGAATTATAAAAATTTTTACTTTCTCTTAAATATATTTAAGCGGAGACAAATAAATAATAAAAAATAAACAATACATGAGAACAGCTTTGGTTCCTACACAACATAAAGCGACATCGTTTTTAGTCAAAGCTATCGCGTTTATAAAATAATCTAATTAAGAAACTTAATAAAGAAATAAATGTTTTGCGTCATAAGTCCTAAAAAGTTTTTCTTCAATATCTCCGCAACCAAATGACCTAGCGCAATGATTGTGGGCGCAATCGTTAGAGCAGAATCTGCTCTTTTGATAGCCCTTCCACCTTTCAGAATCCTCTGCAATTGAGGGAGAAAATGCCACGTCACTAACGAAAAAAAAGCTATTGAGTACCCATTGAGGGTCCAAAAATCTTATTAAATTCTGAATCTGACCCACTAATTAAATCTGAAATTAGATTTTTTCAGCTTAATTAAAAAACTAAAAAGGCATTATTCTAATCTCTGAAAGAAAGAAAGGGAGAAAGTCGGGGTGAGGGGGAGTTGGGTTATTAATGGAAATTCATTCCCTTATATTTTTTCCCGATATATCTTATGAAGACTAATGAGAAAGTGTCAAGTTTGCATTCGATGTTAAGTGAATATCAATATTTTATTCTTGTTCAAATATTCTTTTTGCTCCCCCTCTAAGCTTATTTTTTTATATAATGATTTTATTTTCAAATTATATTTTAAAATTTTCTATTCTTTTGTTTCTAATTCGTAGCAAAGAATAAATGTTGCAGAAGTAATACAACCTTTAGGGGCCATTCAAGTATTAGGTATTGGGGAAGTATTACGTAACGCAATTTGGGGGGGGAGGGGAGGTCTCGTAAAACGTTACCATGCGTTACAAGGGGGGAGGGGGGTTGAACAACGCGCTACGTAACTGGTATTTTAGCGACTTTCCGGTACTTTCCGCAACAAAATTGTAACTTTTAGATACAAATGGCCACTTGAGCGTTACGTAACGTCTAGGGGGGGGGGCAGCAAAATGTTACATGGCGCGTTGCATGGGGGGAGGGGGGTCAAAAATCTTCAAAAATTGCGTTACGTAATACTTGTACGCTCCCTATCTGCTAATAATCAATTCAATTTTCTTTTACAAATATTTTAACAATTTCCTTTCTAGGCTCTTAATTAAAATTAAAATTTATTAAAAATCTTTTTCAGCCTATATATAAATATATAAATCATCTCTTAAATACAATCCAATTAGACTCTATGTTGGGGTTAGGTATTTGCACGACAACCTCAAAAAAAAAGAGTGGGGGGTTTCCATTTTGAAGGGACGTCCAAAAACCTGGCTAGTTAATAAAAAAATAATAATCCTTTTCTAATTAATTATATCTATCGTTTTTGAGACAAATTTAATACGTCAAAGTCACGCGCTTGTAGATAATTGGATTCAAATTTGTTTTAAATTTAAATTATAGGAGTGAATGCCGAAATATCCGAAACACGATATGTTTTTTTTCTCCTTATTTCCAGCTTTAGGGACATGCATGTCCCTTGTATATTCGATTAATTATTATTGTTTTTCTATATGTAGAAACTATTATTGTGCTATGCCTAGAATATAATGTAAGGTTTGTGTTTTTAAATTGATTTCTTTCGTGTGAATTGTGCTTTATATATAGTTAGCCAAGGGTATGTTTGGACGCACGTGTTGCCCCCTTTCCAAGCACACACATACACACATACAGCATACTTTTATCAGCTTATCAGTCGCTGTGGCCAAACACGCAAGGGATTTGAAATCCCCGGAGGAATACTGCACAGGTTGCAGTAAAGCAAACGCCTTGTCAACGCAATACGAAAAAGATACGTATCCAAACAGGAGGAAAAATTAACGAATGGCCTTGCTTGGCTTGATTGATTAAGCTTTTAAAAAAAATTAATCTTTCTCCGTCGGATATTTTTTTATTTACATTTGATTAATATATATATATTAGGGTGTCCCTTATATGGGCAAAAAAAATTTTTTTTGAAATACGGGAACGCATACCCTCTAATTTTTTTCAACCTACTAAGCCTTACTTATATATGAAATTTTATTCACCTACGTTGACGTTAACCCGTGCCGACCTGCCCGCAAAGTTTTTGAAAATAGTCGTTTTTGAATATCTCTTGATATATACCTAGATTATCGCAATTAAGTAAGTATTAGGTAGACAATTAAGTAAAAACAAATTCTTCCTTAAATGAATACTTCGAAAGCCTTCTAGGGGTTTTTTGAAATTCGGACCTTAAAGGCCCAAAATCGCCTTTTTGGAAAAAAATGGATTTTTTAATTAAATTTTTGACTTTCTTTAATTACGTTTAAACGAGATAAGATATCATATTAATTCCTTCGGTACATTCTTCCTTAAATGAACACCTCAAAAGGCCTTTAGGGGTTTTTTGAAATTCGAACCTTAAGGGCCCAAAATCGCCATTTTAGAAAAAAATGCACTTTTTAATTAAATTTTTGACTTTCTTTAATTACGTATTAACGAGATGAGATATCAAATTAATTCCTTCGGTACATTCTTCCTTAAATGAACACCTCAAAAGCCCTTTAGGGGTTTTTTGAAATTCGGACCTTAAGGGCCCAAAATCGCCATTTTAGAAAAAAATGCATTTTTTAATTAAATTTTTGACTTTCTTTAATTACGTATTAACGAGATGAGATATCAAATTAATTCCTTCGGTACATTCTTCCTTAAATGAACACCTCAAAAGATCTTTAGGGGTTTTTTGAAATTCGAACCTTAAGGGCCCAAAATCGCCATTTTAGAAAAAAATGCACTTTTTAATTAAATTTTTGACTTTCTTTAATTACGTTTAAACGAGATGAGATATCAAATTAATTCCTTCGGTACATTCTTCCTTAAATGAACACCTCAAAAGCCCTTTAGGGGTTTTTTGAAATTCGGACCTTAAGGGCCCAAAATCGCCATTTTAGAAAAAAATGCATTTTTTAATTAAATTTTTGACTTTCTTTAATTACGTTTAAACGAGATGAGATATCAAATTAATTCCTTCGGTACATTCTTCCTTAAATGAACACTTCAAAAGCCCTTTAGGGGTTTTTTGAAATTCGGACCTTAATGGCCCAAAATCGCCATTTTAGAAAAAAATGCATTTTTTAATTAAATTTTTGACTTTCTTTAATTACGTTTAAACGATATGAGATATCAATTAGCTCTCTTCGCTAAAAGTTTCTTTAAATAAATATCTCGAAAAGGTTTTCAGGGTTTTTTGAAATTCGGATCCTAAACCTGTATTTTGGATAAAGTTTCTACCGTAGGCTCTAGTTGAAATATTTTGAAAATTAAAATATGAAAATAAAACACTCGGGTATTGGTTCCAGGTTATTTATTAATTATAAATCAACACTATTTAAGTATTTTGGCACTAATATTTATATTTAATATTGGAAGATCATAATTATTTTTTTTAAACTTTGAGCCTCTTGGGGCACCTCAAGATATGCTCGTATTAAGAAATAAAAATAGGGGGTAAATAGTAACATTATGGAACAACTTTTCCATGGTAGCCCGTTTTGAAATTCGAAAAAAAAAAAATTTCGCTCCACACTATTAGTCATATCCCGAGACGCCGCCCGTCAGGGCCTAGCGGAGGTTGGTTTGCCGAAGGCAACCCTACCGTCGCTAGTTCTTTCTATATTTCATTAAAAGCGATATTTCGGCGACGACAGCAAGACATCATGAGGCATATAAAAAATTATTTTTGAAACATTCTTTTTAACTCTCCACTCTCTTTCTCACGAATGTCCCTCTTTTTCGTTATTTTATAAATCCACTGAAGAAGAAGTGCCAATAAGCCTCCGAAACATTTGGAAATATTACCTTATGTTTAATAAAGAATTGCTGAATTACCAAACAAACAGAGTACAACTGACAAATAGAGCGAGAGCGCGCAACTCTATCAGCACAGCTTGTATGGCCATGTTTCGGAGCTAGTCGGCACGGGTTGCAGTGCCCCAAATATGCTAAAATTTTATTTGTGAGTATTTTAGGGGCAAATGAAAAAAACTAGGCCCTATGCGTTCCAAAATAAATACTTTGAAAAATAAGGGACACCCTAATATATATATATATATTTTTATTTAATTTAAGCTCTTTTTCGGCATCGAAGGCCATTAAGACCCTATCCCTATTTATTTAAATTGATTGGAAGCCAATTCAATTTAAATAAATGGGACGAGACGCGAACCCGCGACCCTTGGTACAAATGGCCAGCACGCTAACCACTACGCCCGAGGGCTTTATATTCTTTAAGAAACTAGTATTACATTTTTTTTTCTTAAACACAATTTTTTCTCATTCACACTCACACACACACACACACAGTCTTTTCGGGAACTTAGGCCATATAAGACTCCGTTATTATTTATAATAACCATTTGGTATCCAAATGGCTTAAATGAAATAATCGGACTGCCTGGGGTTCGAACCCGCGACGTTCGGTATAGAAGATAGACACGCTACCAACTAGGCCAAGCCCGAGGGCTAGTACTAAAATAATTGTTAAAATCTTTTTCGCACAATTCCTCTTTTATATGTTAAAATTTAATAAAGATTTTCAATTAAAATCTATAGAAAGTGTGATTATGTATTTAATCTATTCTATATATAATAATTACGGAGTGTCCGTCTGTCCGTCTGTCCGTCTGTCACGCTCTGTTTGACCAACTTCCCATTGGAATTTTGAAACGAAATTTTGCAGTCTTATAGAGGACGTTATAGAGAGTCCCGGAAAAATACTCGGGTCCCGAAATTCCTATAACTTTTTGAGTTATTAATTCTTAAAGTTACGATTTCTCCCATAGGAAGTGTATAGAGAAATATTCAAGTATTCTTTGAAGTTGTGTATTCTATGAAGGTAAACAAATCCTCAAGCAGGCACTGGATTGGAATTCGTAGTAATAATAATTTTCTTTTTATAATTAAGAAAAGGCGAGGACTTCCAAGTGGCGGTGGCTTGGTATTAGAGAGAAAAATTTTTGCTCTGTAATTAAATCGAAATATTGCTAGTTACTCTTTAACATAAGTGGTTAAGTGATATTAATACAACTGATTAAAGGTAATTAGTGCATTTTAAAATAAACTTGTGAAAGGAGGAAGATAAACTGTGAAAAGACTTGGTAAAAAGCAAGATAACCTCCCCCAATGGGGGGATACACAACAAGATTTGAACGAACCTATGGCAGACGAAGAGGAGGATGCTTCTTTGCCTGAAACCATTAAAAGCTCGCTGAATGTGGTCTATCAGGTACTAAACGAACATTCTAATATAAATCAATTGGATTTAATATCAAAAAAAAGAAAAAATAATGAATCAACACAGGTAAACAATACAAGTAAACAAATCATTTGCGCATCTACAACACAAAACGAAAACATTCACTTAACATCTGTATGTCACAATCCAATGCCTTCCTCATCCAACTCATCTCTCGCCCCTCTTGATAATAGTTCTTCAACTCCAGCGTGAGTTCAATTCGTTTTACTTAAGATGCAAAGGAAACCGATATTCCCCAATTGATAATGGTCCATTTAGTATTTACGCTGAAACAAATAACAAATTAAGGTTACACTCAATGCAGATAGGAAAAATTCTGAGAAATTATAGTTTTAATATATATAAAGGTGTTAGTTCAATTAAGAATATAGGGAGAAATCGAGTAAAAATTGTAGTTAATGCTAAATATAGCGAAATAAATGCTCTAATAGAGGAGGAATTCTGGCCTGCTCATAATATAAATTGTTTCATACCCTCTTTTTATTTATTTAAGCAAGGAGTTATTCGGGATGTAGATACGTCGCTGACAGAAAACGAAATAGTAAATTATGCCAATTCAGACATTACTTTAGTGCAGGCTAAGCGTATTTATAAAATTAGAGAAACAGAAGACAAAAGAAAACTAAAAGTTCCCACTCCAGTAGTAATCATATCTTTTAGAGGACAACACCTCCCGCCGGACATCAAAATATTAGGGGTGAAATGTAACGTGGAACCGTATATGGAAAGAGTAATACAATGCTTTGTTTGCCTAAGATACGGCCATACCAGCCGAGTCTGCAGGAATAAACCGAGATGTGAAAATTGTGGGTCCATAAATCACGATAGGAGTGCTTGTGAGAATGAAATAAAATGTATTTTCTGTCAGGGTCCCCATAGAGCCACAGATATAAAAAAGTGCACAGAATTCAAAAGGCAACAGGCATTAAAAGAAATAATGGCAAATAAAAATATTACCTTTCATGAAGCTACGGAATATTACAAAAGTACAAACATAAATTGCTATGCAGACGCCACAAAGAAAAATTTAAGGCCAAGGCAGTGGGAACCCACGCCGACACCACCACCACCCCTAGAAGAGTACCCTCCCCTAAGCCAACAATATACCTCACAAAACGAACAGACGACCACCTATACGCAAAGACCCTCTACAAATATGGACTCAGATAGAGATAGGACAACTAGAAGGTACCGACAAAATACGGGAGATGAAGTCAGGAATAGAGAAGCACACCTGCAAGACCGCAGCTCCAATAATCTCAACATACCCCTCGCACCAATTACCAATAGCCAGACGTATAAAAAAAACCTAACACAAAACTTAGTTGAACTAGTAATGATAAACCTGAATAGAATAATTTCATTAGAGTATCCATCTTCAACCAATGAGAATCTTTCCCCAATAATACAACCAATAGTTCTAAGAGCCGTAAATGAATCCTTACAAGCACTATTCGCAAATACAGGCAATATAGAGAATAACTCATACAACTCGGAAACAGAGTCATTATAAGTTTACTCATTCTGTTTGTTTTTTTTTTTTTTTTTTTTTTCTTCTTTCAGTAAACAATTAGAGATTTAGGTCCTCCCGACTAAAGTTTTGAACATAAAACATTACGATGGAGAACGTAAATATACTACAGTGGAACGCGAGATCAGTCAATAGTAACAAAGGAAGTCTGGAAGTAGCCCTAAAAGAACTAAACATTTCTATTGCGGTTATATCTGAGTCCTGGCTAAAACCTTTTTTACAACTTCAAAATCACAGGATATAATAGTGTCAGGGCAGACAGACAGGACGGGAAAGGTGGCTCATTAATCCTAATAAAAAGTAATATGCCATTTAATCCATTACCTAACTACAACAATCAATATATACAAATCTCGGCAATAAAAATTACTCTACCAACTATGAACCAACTTACAATACTATCGTGCTACTGCGGCCCCGGATACCATATATCGACAACAGACTGGAAAACAATTCTAGACTCCTACCCACCAAACTACCTTCTGCTCGGAGACTTCAATGCACACTCGCCAGAATGGGGCTGTCATAGTCAAGACAACCAAGGAGAAGTTCTAAGCTCGGTAGCTGAGGATTTAAATTTGATAACACTCAATGACGGATCTCCAACAAGACTTACATTCAATTCCGACCATCCATCAATAGTAGACATATCCTTCTGCTCAGCACCGATCGCACCTTTTCTCACATGGACAACTCTGGAAGATACATTAGGGTCGGACCACTTCCCAATATTACTGACAATAGACCTACCTCTGAACCGAAGTTCAAATAATAGTTTTATTCCGCGGTTTAAAATAGAAGAAGCAAACTGGCCTAGGTACCAATTCATAATCACGGAAATAATATCTAAGGCACCATACTTCCATTCTCTAGAAGAGAAATACGACTTTCTTGTGGCCACAATCACCGAAGCAGCTAACAAGTCCATCCCACAAACAAAAATAGCCAATATAAAACACCCGCCCATACCTTGGTGGACTCAGGAATGTAAACAAGCAATAGAAAATAGGAAATCCCTACAGAGACAATACAAAAACAACCCGATTCTTAGCAACTTTTTAGAACTCAAAAAGCAACTAGCCTGTACAAAACGCATCATTAAACAAGCCAAACGAAACTCCTGGATAGAGTTTTGTAGCTCCATAAATAGAAATAGCAAAGTCGTGGATATCTGGGCAAAAATAAAAAAGATACAGGGAATACACAAACCTAATACAACAATCCCACCACAAGAAATTTTTGAAGGGTTCTTAGATAAGCTCGCTCCACCGTGGGCTCCAAATGACATACCATATCCTACAATAGACAATCAACCAAGAGATATACTAGACCCGGCTTTCTCAATACAAGAACTTGAAAAAGTAATTTATCAGACTACAAAGAATACCACTCCAGGTGTTGACAATATCTCGTATCCCATGATAAAATATCTTCCATACACCGGATTAATATTCCTGTTAGAGATATTCAATAATATGAGATGCTCAGAATTCACTCCTAGGACATGGAAAACCCAACTGATAATCCCGATTCTAAAACCCGGCAAAGAGAAACAAAACGCAAATTCATACCGACCCATAGCACTCTCATCGTGTCTCCTAAAAACGTTTGAGAAATTAATAAATTTACGATTAGAACACTTTCTGGAAACTTCATATCAACTTCCCCAATTATCTTTCGGATTTAGAGCCTGCTCGTCTACAATGGACAATTTATCCCTCCTCACAAGCAATATTCAAGAAGCAATACTCACCAAAAAATATACCATAGCAGCAGTGATAGATATCGATGGTGCGTATGATAATGTCGATCTTCACATCCTCCACCATAAGCTAATTCAACTAGGTATAGGTAGTCGCGCTAGTAAAATCATTTTCAATCTTTTTTTTGGCAGACAGATTTTTGTAAGAACAAATCCACTGAAATCTTCACTCTCGAGAGTTCTATACAGAGGGATTCCTCAAGGATCAACCTTGAGCCCTTTGCTCTTCGTATGCTACACTTACGACCTGGCAGCAAACATATCTCACAATTCAAAAAGTCCTGCAATACGCAGACGACTTGATAGTGTATTCCTCCTCCTACAAATTAGAAGAGTCTATCTCAGATCTAGATATGTCAATTGTAGCTCTCGTAGACTATCTTAAAATGAACAGCTTTACCTTGTCTCCTTCAAAATGCTCCGCCTGTATCTTCACAACTCGCCGAATTCCACCTTGGCAAAGCATTCTCCTGGGCGAAATAGAATTTCCACTGGTAAACAAAATTAAGTACCTGGGTCTCACAATAGACTCAAAACTCACCTGGAAAGAACATACAAACACAGTTAAAATAAAATGTCAGAAATACATAAACTTAATGAAAACAATTGCGAATTTTACCTGGGGTGCAGATCCAATGATTCTTCTTAACTTCTACAAAGCCACTATTCGAGCATGCCTCGACTATGGTTGCTTCTTATTCAGGTCAGCTGCCAAAACCACCCAACTAGCAATAAACAGGGTACAATTCCAAGCAATAAGAATTGCAATGGGGTATATGCGATCGTCACCATGTAACGCTATGCTCATAGAAGCTAACGAGATGCCTCTAGAAACCCGAACACAACTCTTAGCAGCAAAATTCATTCTAAAACGTCTTTCCAGATTCTATCACCCAGTAATTGAGGCTATTTCCACACTCAATAACAAATACACCCAAACTGGATGGCATAAAACCGTTCCTCCTCTACTCTTATCATATAACCACATTAATAAACTAAAAATAAAAATAGAAAACATCACTCCCAGTTAAGTTTCAAATAACCCCCGAATTACTAAACAACCAGTTTGATATATCAATCGAACAGCCAACAGTAAATTACACCGACACGATAATCTACACGGATGGCTCAAAGACAATAAATAATGTAGGTTGCGCATTTTTTGACTCCACGCACGCTAATTCCGGACTTTTTAAATTGCCAAATTCACTCTCAAACTTTACCGCTGAGCTCATTGCGATTCGGGAGGCCATCCTCTACTGCTTATCACATGAATACAAAACATGTCTAATAGTGTCCGACTCCCAAAGCGCGATTAAGGCAATACAAAACTTCAGAACTACCAAACCAACCAACAATCAAGCAGGATACATAAATAGATTGCTAGTCAGAGGCAACGAACAGAACATAGACATCTCCATAAGATGGATCAAGGGGCACAGTACATCTCAGGGCAATATAATAGCAGACTTCCTTGCAAAACGGGCAGCATTACACGGCGCAGACTTGGAAATAGCAACCCCATGGAATGACATATTCTCAATAATAAAGGCGCACTCAAAAAATAGCTGGCACCACGCTTGGAAACAGACCTCAACAATAACCGGCTCTGCTTTAGCGAAAATCAAACCTAATATCGGATTACCTTGGTTCACTCCTTACAGAGATCTGCCCAGAGCACTAATTACCACAATAAACCGCATAAGAATAAATCATACACGGACCCCAGCGCACTTAGCAAGATTTAACATAATTCCCTCGCCCATATGCCAGTGTTCCACTACACCAGCTACCCATTCCACATAATCAGTGAATGCCCAACATACGAGCACCAACGGCCAGCTATATGCAATAAAAATCAACCCAAACTTCCGTGACCCCACAGCATTCCAACATTTTCTGAAATCTCCACAACTGAAAGACCTTTGAAAGACTTATACCAATACATCATATCCACACAAGTTACAATATGAGAAGACAGAAGCAGCCAAGATGTGATTTCTAAAAGTGCTCTCTATATTAATTTTCTTTTATCATGTTGTTTTGTAAAAGTGTTCTTTATATAATGTTCTTTTTTATTATGTTCTTTATATAATGTTCTTTTATTATGTTCTTTTGCAAGCATGTTCTCTTTATATAATGTTCTTTTATTATGTTGTTTTGTAAAGTGCTCTTTGTATAATGTTCTTTTTATTAATGCTTGTTTTGTAAAAACGCTCTTTGTATAATGTTCCTTCTTTACTAGGTTGTTTTGCAAGCATGTTTTTATATAAGTTTCTTTTTATCATGTTATCTGTAAAAGTGTTGTTTATATATTCTTTGTAACTATGTATTTACCAATATGTTTTTTATATGTACAAAATTGTAACCATAAAAATATGGAGGGCTGAATGACCTCGGGTTCACAGCCGGTAAATAAAGAATTTA
>JAKCPI010000924.1:0-143819 GCA_023213315.1 Euborellia annulipes
TTATATTTTACATTCTCTTACCCTATATGAAATATAATTTGTATTATAGAGCTTAAATATCTGGTCATGGCTTGGGTCCCAATCCCAACCCCCTACCCCCCCCCCCCGTGGCTACGTCTATGATATACAGAACTTTTATTACTCGACACCTTTTTGGCAAGAGAAATTGGAGGTACAAATTCGGTGTTGCATTAAATTTCAATAGAAAATGTGGCTCTTATTTCAAATTTTCTAGTATAAATCTCTAAAAAAATGATTAAAATAAAAAGAAAAAATATCAAGGTTCAATTTAAACGGAGGTTATTAAAAAGTGCCTCATGAGACCACAAGTTCAGAAAAAAACGAGTTTTTTAACTTTAGACAGCCCTAATATAATTTTTACAAACCCTGAATGCAAAAAAAAAAAACATGTTCAATATATGAAAAGATAAAAAAAAATTTCTTTTAGAAATTGCCTGAAGTGTTTACAAAGGTTGAAACTGAGAAACAGCAATATGAAAACATTAAAATATGTTTTGTGGCCGACAAAAGGGAAGGCACTTGCTAGCTGGCAATATCGGGTCCAGACTCTCTCATCTCCCTTCCCCTCCTCTCTCTCTCTCTCTCTCTCTCTCTCTCTCTCTTAGTTTATCCCAAAGTTCCTCCATCTGCTTCCAGTTGGTAATTTGCTGCGGCTAATTTCGCTGCTTTGCATACTTTCAACCCTCTCTCTTTTTTTTACTCCATTTCAAGTCTTTACCAGCATTTTCGCACGAATTACATTTTGTAGCTTTAGCTTTGTATCAATTCAAACCATTTCAACTGGCGCTTGATGTTTTTTTTTTTTTTTTTATTCTTCAATTTGTTCCTCTATCACCGAATGCGTATATCAACTCTAACGGAACCAATGATAATATATATCCTTTTCGATGTTTTCTCTTAACAGTCAATTACTGTCCCATCGGAATTAGAGTAGAGAATATTAAAAGCAAACGACATCTCATGTATTTATTTTAAACCCACTTCTCTTAATTTTGTTGAGAAGAATAACAACATTGTGTTTTAAAATAAACAATTAAAAAGGAAATTGAATTATATAAGAGAGAAAAAAATATTTATTTAAATAAATTTCAATATTCAATGATACATCGCATTGCAATAGATAAGTCACAAAACGAACTCTGATTCAATTATTTTTATCAATTATATTATGATAATAATTAGCCCCTACCCCTACGCCGGTTAGAGATGTTCGGACCCCAGATAATCCGATGAATATTTAGAGAGGGTAGAGCCAGTGGGGAGTGGGCGGCACTCGGGCGCTGTAACGCATTTTTGTTACTGATGCTTTTTGTTAGGTGACGTTTTCTACCAATTCACCCTACGGTAAGCCGCATAAAAGAACTTCGTTCCAATAATATTAATTTATAGTTCTATAGAACTCAAGAAGTCTAATAAAAACAGTAAAAAAATTAAAAAGGTGATTGGAAGACTAGTAGTATTTATTTTAATTTCAACATAATTTTTTTTTAAATATTTTGGAAAAATTATAATATTTTATATAGACGGTTGATCCTTACCCCATCCTCCCCTATTTTACTATTAATATACAAAAAAATTAAATAAAACAATGAAAATATAATTATTATAATTTGAGAATGAACATTTGAAATAGGCTATACAGTAGAACTATACTAGAAAGTTACACAAAGAATGAAGCTCATCTAATCCTATCAAATGAGAAATCATGATGACAAAATATAAAATAGACAACTTATAGAGTGTTAATAGGAAATGAACTCTGAGAAGATGCGAACAAATGTGGAAAGAAAATAAGAAGTGATCATAAAGAAGAAATATGCGTGGAAAGACAAGAAATGGCAAAGTGAAAAAAAAGACCAAACCATTTGGCTGGAGAAATCAATTTACGACTTTAGTTCACTAAAAAAAAAAAGGAAAAAAATATAAATAAAAATTGAGAGGAAATTTATTTCTTCTTAGATTTTCCTAAGAGGCGAAAATTAATAAAATCCTTGTTTTTACCTGATTGAGGTGGAATACTAGGGTAAAACTTATGTAATGACCATGTGGGTGGGCCACTTTTGCCGGGTATTACATGTCACTCCAAAAAAAGTGGCAAAACGACCCACCCATGTGGAATACACACCAGTAGAGTACTAATTATATGTGAAATTTGTTTTATTTCTCTAAATCAAGAAAGAAATTTTTGGATTCATGTCAAAAATTCGATGTAGAGATTTTGATGGAGATATTACGTATTTTTTTTTTTTTTTTTTTTTTTTTGAATGGGTGCATAAGGTCCGAAGACCTATAATGACCAATAGTCACATGCAGCCAGGAGTATTGAGGTCTGTGTGGTCAAAATAAAGCAAGAAGATGAGTTACGAGGTTGAAATTTTATATTTATGTTAGGTGCACCCTGGGACGTAACACGAAGCTTTTGAACAAAATTGGCCAAAAAGTACTAGTGTACTTTTCAAGTTTTTTTTTTTCGATTTTCTCAAAATTGGCTTTAACTATTTTGATTAAAATTCAAAAATCAATTATTTTTTAGATCCTCGTGAAAATATGGGGGGATTGAAAAATTTAAAAAAAAATCGAAAAAATAGATGAGAAAAAAATAAATAAATAAATGTAAAACTAAATGGTTTAAAAAAATAAATTCATATTTGATATGGATTTACTGGATTTATAATTCAATATCTTACTAAAATATTCTCTTTTCGTGGTCTAAAGATTTTGTCACAACAGCTGCGACTCAATAGGATTGGAGATGAATACAAGTGTGGAGGATTTAATATTTTATATTGAATATGATAGCACATTTGTAAGTTTAACTGGTTATAAAGCCGCCAAAAAGTGTCTGGTTAGGGCATATTTTCATAGGTAATGAATGATATCCTATTAAAAATTCTCAGAGGAAGAATATCAAATTGTCAGACCTCACCGTGTATGGCCAGCTATTGTCTTCCAAAGCCTTGAAGGGGGCAAATGCCCCCTCCTCAAATGACGTCCTTGTTTTAGAATCAGAAACAAAGAAAGAATCGAAACCTTAGAGTTGGACTTTTTCCTCCAAAACTTATTTACCCAAAATATGATAAGTTAAGAAATAGATGTCTGGAAAAATAAAAATGTATCTGTTAAACACTCTTATTGAATTTATAAATTAATAATTTAATATTGTTTTGAATTTTACCCTTTTTAAAATACTTCAAAGTTCTCTTATCATGAAGTAGTATCGTAGTATTTTTTTTTTTTTTTTTGACTATGTTAATATCCAACAAGAACATTAATCTTTTGGAAAGAGGAATTTAAAAAAAAGTCATTTGAAAGGGTCAAGTGGAGGGCTGGCAAGGATAAATGTGAAGATGGGCTTCAAGAGGAATTAATTAGAGAACCGGACAGTGTAATTGTTAAAATGTCATGGTCATAATTTGAAAATTTCATCCGTTTGGTTCTTGCTTGTTGGGGTTGGAGATGAATCATTGTTTATTCATAAAAATTGATTTTGGCTAAATAGCAAGGGAGGTTGAAGCTTTATTGACTCCATGATAGATGCGGTTCTCTCTCTGTCCTTCAGAGAAAGGGACAGAGAGAGGAATTTTCATTTAAATAAAACCTCACTATATTAAATTTTAATATTTTTTAATTGAATATAAATCCCTTTCGTGGTTAATTGAATTATTAACTAATAAAAAATGTAAGATAATAATTTATTAAACTAATTTTTTTTTTTAATTAAAATAAATCAGTTCGCTTATAATGTCTAGAGATGATAAAAATCTGATGTGGCTGTCACACAGCATACAACTTTCTCTTATCTTCGGTAATCGAAAGTTGTGTTCTGTGCTTGTCACACCAGATTTTTCGTGTCGACATATATTTAGGTTCCGACAGTACGGTACATTTGAATTCAAGATGTAAAATTTATATGTGAAAATATTTATATTCTGTTAACTTGACAACCATTTCTATCTTTTTCTTCTGACGTACAAGAGTAAAGAGTGTCAGAAGATTAAAAGAGCAAAATGAGAATATACCTTTTAAAGGGCATCTAAAAGATATTGATATTTGAATTTTAATAAAAATCGTTGGAGCTTATTTTGAGAAAATCGAAAAAAACTACATCAGTAAATACTTTTTGGCCGATTTTGTTCAAAAGCTTATTTTCACGCCTCAGGGGGATGCCTAACTTAAATATAAAATTTCCACCTCTTAGCTCATTTCCTTCATACTTAAAAATAGCCACACAGACCAATTTGCGGGACCCATTTTTTTGGAATCAGGGGGCCTCAAAACATGTATATCCATCAAAATCTCGACATCGAGTTTTCGACATGATCGCAATACTTTCTCTCTTATATTATACCATATATATAGGTAAGAAAAAGTAAAAATCGCCTATCTTTTTTTATTTTACTGATTTTAAAATCTATTAGACCAATCAAAAATGATTGTAGATATACTGGTAGAGTTTATTATTAAGGTATTATCTTTAGAAATTTAACATTTGAGAGAAACAGGAAATGATAGGAGAGCTCCTTATCCTCCATCGTCCTCGGTGTATATTAGGTTAATAAATTAATTATACTAATTAAGGAACTCCGGATGCAAATAGAATTAGTTATACAGATGAACTATATGTAAATACAAAGGAGAATAGGTATAGAGGTAGAAATTAATCTAGTTTTATAAGGTTGCTCTAATTTCATAAATGGTAGTCGAAATGTTAATGAAAGAAGCCTAATCAGAAGTGGTTGTTCTGTTATCAGTCTAGTAAATAAAATGGATTTTAAAAATGAAGATTTATAATTATTCAAAAGCAGTGGAGCATTTTAAAGAGGGAGAAGAAGAAAAATTAGTCTCTAGAGCTCAAACAGTTGGAGATGTGATTTTCCCAAACTTTTCATTTATCAAATGTTTGCTTTTATTTTAAATACAATATTTATCATAAATCCTTAAGGCTTAACAGGGGAGTCTTTACAACAAAAAAAAATCAACTAGACCTTCCCACAGGAAAAAAATCCTAATTGTAACACTGTTCAGAACAGTTAATAACTGTTAAAATAAAAATAAACAAATTATAAAACATTACCTTTGTGTACAGTGAGGGCCCACCCATGCGTATTCTACTTGAGATTATTTCATTGTTTTTATAAAAGGAAATGAAAATTTTTATTGGAAATTTTCTAGGTTTGAGCCATGAAAAATATACAATATTTTTTTAAAAATAATGAAATAATCACAAGTAGAAAACGCATCCGGGGGACTTAATATTGTCCCCCCACTAACCCCATAAGAATTTTTGATAGTTGATTTATATATACCTTTTGTTTTAATGAAAATGTATGAACATGTTTTTAATGGGTTTACATTTCTATTTTTTTTTATTTTGTTTTGTTTTATTTGTTGTTAGTGTATTTAAATTTATATTGTGTTTGTTGGACCTAGCCACCAAGGACTGGTGCCTCTAAGCGGGTCGTAATAAATTTATTTATTTATTTATTTTATTCCTTAGAGACTTTTATTTTTAAGTACTAAGCCTAGTATTCAAAATTTAATATATATATATATATTTTAAGTAGACTAATTTAAAAAAAAAATAACAAACAAAAACTTTTAATTTGTTACATTTTATGATAAGTTGTCTTTTTCTTACTTGTTTAATTAAATAAAAAAGAAAATGTAAAAATAAAAAGAAAGTTAATATTTAGCTATAATTAAATGAAAGAAATGAAATTTTGTGGTTACTTGATTAAATTAATTAAACTATTTTATTTAAAATATAAACGTGTAAGAACAGGCTGCAGGAGATGGCATTTTACTATAAGAGAAAATCCATTCTCGTTAAATAATAAATTTAGAATGTCAAAAACATTTCCTAACTAATTAATTAATATAAAGTAATTGTGTAAAATTTTCGATAAAATTAATTCATAAGTAAATTTTTAAAAAGATCAAAATGTAACTTTCATAAAAACAAATATAGTTTAAGTAGGCCTATGTATGTTACTACAAACAACATTCCCCCCTGGGAAAGGAAACGTAAACTCACCCAAGAAACTTATTCAAGTATCTATTACATTATTTTAGTCCCCGAGGTAATTTAAGAAGAAAATATATACAGTACAAAAGGATAGTTGATCAAATAGATTTTTGTTGATAAAATCGGATCTAGGATTTGAGTCAGTGGCCAGATAACATTTATGCCCGAAATTTGTAAGATGTTTTATTGAAAGTTATTTGATAATAAAAAAATTAAGAGTTAACATTTTTATAAATTTTACGGGGGGGATAACGGGGAGAGAGAGAGCGCTGACTAGAGTTGAAAAAATATAGACTACTTAATTTAAACTAACTTTTATAGGAAGGCATGAAGTTCTATTTAAAATATTTGTATTTTTAATATTAATATTAAAATATAAAAAAGTAAAAATATATATATTCAATAAATTCGTTGGAGAAGACTTCATTGAACAAGTAAGAAATTTTTAACATGTTTGTGAGTATGCTTATTGATGGTGAGCCCCATGGCCTCCGGGAATCGAACCCGCTATCTCCAGCCTTTCGGGGGCGCTTGGCCAATCAACAAAAAAGCATACTCACCAACATGATAAATAAATATAACTATGACTAGTTAAGTCTGTTTTAAGGGAAAATGAATACTAATATAATATTCAAATTTATAGATCTCGGAAAATATTTAAGCAAGATATTCTACCTTATAAATAAAATGTTATTTTTTTAATTTTTTTTTTCTTCCCCGCCGACCCCGCACCACGGGATTAATAAGGGCGAGGACAGAAGAAGAAGTTATTTTTTTTCTTCTAAATGATTTCTTTTATTTAAACCCCGCATATAACATTACAAGCTATATTAAATAAACTTTAGTAATATGAAAAAAAAACAATTTTTTTACATATGTTTACAACCAATCGAATCTGATTTGAAAACGAAGCTGTATTGGAATATTGAATTGGCCAGGCAATTGCAGCTAGCGAGAGAGTTGCAACCAATCCGAATACCTATATCCAATTGCAATAAAAGAAGAGAGTTGTCCCCTGGGATGCCTCTGATCTGGACCCTTTCAGCCACTCCACTTTGTGTTATTTTATACCTCCATCCCCCAGGAGTGTCTGTCCCTCCCAACAGTATGATCATCTTGTCATAGGGCATTTGTAGATGGCAAATGGAAAAACATGTTCTGTTTTTTATTAGAGCTGTTTAAAACTAAACCTAGATGTGGAGATGAGAGATAACATAAAATTTCATCATATGTTATTTATTTTATAAATTTTAAATGTCATAATAAATTGTGTATTTTATGTTTTTGGAATCCAAAGGGTGGGAGACCTCTCTAAAGCACTTAAAATCGGGAAAATAGGGTCTATTTTTATAAATAAAATATCTGACGAGAATGTTAGATAACATCGTTGTTTTTGGGATTTATATAATTCAAAAGTAATTAAATTTTCTCAAAGGAATTTAAGGATTTATCTGTGCTTTGAAGGGTGAGCAATTCGAGGTTTAACTAGTTTGTATTTTTTTTTTTTTCGTTGGATTTAGTTAAGCCCTGAAAGTGTAAATCTTTTGAAATCCTATTAGAGAGTGTAATTACAAGGTAAATTCTTTTATGAAGTAAGTGAATTAACTCAAAATTTTATCTAGGTATATATCTAATTTATTTTTACTTTTATATTTACGTATATATACGCCTATATGTTAGTATATATAGAGAGAAAGAATTAGATTTATGTCAAAAATAAGATGTCGAGATTTTGATGGAAATATACGTTGAGGTCCAAAAAGTTCAAAAGAGTGGAAAAAATATATGAAAATGGAAATATCGTCTTCCCTAAAAGGAGCTCAACTTTGAAAGCCCAGACAACGTCCGGTACTAGCCCCAAAATAAATCTAATACTATTTCCACATGGGATCATGGGCGTAACCCGGGGTCCCGGACCCCTTCTCCAAGAAGGATCCCGCCCCAAGAAAAATTGAAACAATATGGAGCACCCAGGATGGCTGGTCCCATGACCCCCTAGCCAAATTCCCTAGTTACGCGCATGCATGGGATATCCGAAAAATCAATCATTGAAAATCAAGATAATGTCAAATTGAGATTAAGCAATCCTGTCTTAGAGTAATCTTTGTAAAAACAAAATTACTCCAATAGCCTCGAAAATAATTAGTGTTTAAAAGATTTAATATGGATTGGAAAAAAAAAATTTATGAGAACGCGCCTATATATAATTAATAAAATATTATTGGAAGGCTTCATCTAAAAAAAATAAAATAAAATTTAGATGTAACAGGATGTATGGCTGTAGAGTAGATGTTGAAAGAGATCGTATATATTTAAAAAAAAATAAGACCATCACTTATTTTTGAAAAGTAAAGCAAGACTTCTTTACCTTTGAGAAATATTTCCACCTAATACTTTCTAAAGTGGAGCTAATTTTTTTCATCATCATGGAACGTCGCGAGTTTAGTAATATAATTTTATGAATTCACGTAATGAGGAAATTAAATTCCATAATTTGATTTCAGAAAATGCATCTTGATGATCGTAAAAGGTTCGTTCGTTCCTTTCTCTCATGTAAAATATTTCAACTTAGACCTCCTTAAAGCTTTAATTTTAATTCTATCGGAATATATATAGAACTATCAACTTGAAAGACGGAAAAAAAAGATGAGAGAAGGAAGAAAGATGAAGGAAGAGAAAAGAAAAGAAAAGAGCTAGCAGTCAGATCGCTTAAATCCCTTTTGCACCCGTTCAGGAAGAGTTTGGTCATGTTGGAATTTCAATCAACTCTCGACCTAAAAATGGGAAATAAGAACAAAAAAAAAAAAAAAACTTGAAAAGGATGACCAAGAAATATATATCATCATGAAATTTTTCATTTAAAATTCTTTAAAGATATAAAAATTTTTATAAAGTATTAAAAAGATATCTGTATTGATTATAAAAAATAAATAAATTAATTTTTATCTTGGCCTCTTATAGCTTCTCTATTCACTACTACTACTACAAAATAATAATGACACGGGAAATTTAATAAGTAGTCTCTCGTTTAATTAATTTGCATCTCAGATTCATTTTCTTAATTTATTTATTTTAAAGAGCGTGAGTTGAAATCCTTTGATAATTATTGGAAATGACAATCTTTCACCAACAGATGTCTATATCTGAAGCTCATAAAATATTAATTGAAAAGCTTTAGCTCGGTGAATGGATTAAATTAAATTTTTGTTTTAATAATATAAAATCATTCTAATAGATTTTATCAAAATGGAATTCAATTTATTTTGGCAACTGAGATCATATAGATATTGAAATAAAGATTATCCAGGCATATGTATTAATTAGAATTCAATATTATTTAAATGAATGTTATCTATCTGATAAGAGAATCCAATTCTTGTCTATCAAATATTACAAGATTACTAATGAAGAATATCTGAATTGCAGGATAATTATTTTATTAAAAATTGTAAATATCGATATTATTTTGAAACATCACTTTTTTCTTTAATAACAGACCAGATTTTTTGTGACGAGTTATATTTAAGAATATTAAAACACAATAAATAAAATCTATAAATAATCATAAAGGTTCCCGCCCACTTGAGAGTAAAAAGTAATCTCCTTTTTAAAAGGCATAATAAATTCAAACTGACTAACTGTTTGTGTATGGGAAGACATCCATGGTGGATAGCATAGAATTGTAGCTTTATTTTTAGATATAAAATTCATTAATAATAAGAAACAAATTAATAATATTATTTATTAGATCATATGCAATCAGATTTTTAGTATTTCAGAGTCATAAAAGTCGGATGACGTGGCTTACATGTTAGATTAAATAGAAATTTATATTGAAGTTCATTTGTATATTATAATATATTGAAAATATAATAATTATTAAAATGTTTTCAGAGTTCAAGTGAAATATTTATTTATAGTGAAGAAATTTCAGTGCAGAATTTTTTTTTAATTTAACATATTGAACTTTTTTTTTGGAAGAATTCTAATATAATAAATAAAATTCTTATACAAAAAGATAAAGTAAATCATTAAAAATGACTTTAGATAATTTTATTCTTAAAAAACAAACACTTTTTCTGCACAATTATTTCTTCACTAATGGTCATAAATCTGAATTCTAGATATGAAAAAGATTAAAAAATTATTTAAAAAAATAGAACCTTGAAATAAATGGATAAAGAAGCATCCTCCATCATTTGAAGGTGAAGAGAATGCCAGTGTTGAAGTGAGAAGAATGAAGTGATGAGTTTGGATGGCGTGGGTCGGATTGTTTAGCCAAACAACGAGAATGCAAGACACTGTGTCACTGAATAAACATATTAATTGCACGAAGCCAAAATGGCTACTGCTGGGGAGCAGCAGGCCAGCGGCCAAGCCAAGAGATGAACCAAACGAAGAACTCTGATTGGCCAGCGCTTGACCAATCACAACAAAGGAGAACTTGGATGAAAAGCCGGTGCTAATGTGAAAATAATATATTTGAATAATATTATTCTTATTACGAAGATTATTTAGTAGGGGGGGGGGGGTGGAATAGGGGGGGGGGGGAAAAACCCCGCGGCGCCCCCCGGGTTGCGTCTCCTCGGTGATATGAGATGGTCCAGTCTCAATTTTCAAAATAATATTACAAAATTTCCAGGTTTTTAGGTGGGTTGGTCCAAATTTTTAGCTTGGGGGTCTACTGTTCTTGGGGTGTTGCTGTGCGTCTGTGGGATGTTTAAATATATTCTTTTATCTTTTGACGGTCGTGTTTTTGTCCTAGTGGCCTCGTTTGTTGTCTTCTATTTCAAATTTTTTTCAACTTTGAGAAAGATCTTTTTTGTTTATAAAAGTGAGTTAGGAGAAAAAAAAAACATTCAAAATATAAAAATAAATAAATAAAAAAAAATAATAAAATTAAAGATTTTAAAAATTTTTTTTATGAAAAAAAAAAAAAAAAGATTTTTTTTTTTTTAAATTTAAAAATTTTAGTGAATTTTTTTTATATTATTTTTTTATATTTAAAAAATTTTTGTTTTTTGTTTTTCTCTTTTTTTTTTTTTTTTTATTAATTTATTTTTTTTTGGGTGTGGGGGTGAGGAAGGTGTTTGTTGTTGGATTTTTTTTTTTTAAAGGAAGGGGGGGGGGGGGTTTTTTTTTTTTTTTTTCCCCTATTATTCTTATTATTTTTTAAATATTTATTTATTTATATTTATATAGAGATTGATTAATTGAATTTTAAATTTAAAAAATCTGGTGTGACTGGTCGCACAGCTTACAACTTTCTCTTACCTTCGGTAATCGAAAGTTGTATTCTGTGCTTGTCACACCAGATTTTTTGTGTCGACATATATTTAGTTTCCGACAGAACGGTACATTCGAGTTTCAAGATGTAAGTAGCCTATGGGAAAATATGTATATTTTTTTACCATGGCAACAACCATTTCTCCTATCTCTCCCAGTGGCTTCATTTCAATTTTTTCTTGTGGGAGAGGGGGACAAAAATTTTTTTTCTTAAAATTTACTTACAAATAGGTACTCCAATTTGGCCAAAAGATATTTAATTTAATTAATTGTATAATTTTGTACAGTTTATATACTCGTAGATATATTTTGTAATATTTTATTTAAAATAATATAAAATTTTATAAAAATCAGAGCCCTTGGAGGGGGGGGGGCAATTGCCCCCCCGCCACTGATCTCTCCTATGAAGTACAAGAGTAAAGTGGTCTTCAGAAGATTTCAAAGGCAAAATGAGAATATACATTTGAAAGAGCATCTAAAAAATAATTTTAAACAAAATCGTTGAAGCGAATTTTGAGAAAATCGAAAAAACTGAAAAAGATAAAGCTCTAGTACTTTTTGGCCGATTTTGTTCAAAAGCTTTGTGTCACGTCCCAGGGGTGTACCTTAGGTAAATATAAAATTTCAACCTTATGGCTCTTTTCGTACTTGAGATATTTTGTTCAAAGACACACAGTCAGACCAAGTCGCGAAAATTATTTCTTTGGATTCAGGGGATCTCAAAACGTGTATATCCATCAAAATCTCGACATCAAATTTTTGACCTGAATCCAATACTTTCTCTCTCTATATATTAACATATATAGAGGTAAGAGAAAGTAATAAAATGAAAAAAATACTAAGGGGGGGGGGGGGGGGGGGGGGGATATAATCTCTATGTTAATGTATAAGTAACAACCATGATATGCAACCAAGTGGGCTACTTGCAGTGGCGCTTTTATAAGGGGCGGACATGAAATTTTTGTATGCGAAAGACGTTGGAGGGGAGTGTTAGGGGCTACTTGCATGCAAGTTTTGCGCTTTGCTTCGCTTGCATAATAGTATTTTAAAATTCGGATAGACGGCCCGCGGCCTTTGTTATAAAATATAAAATGATTAGGTGAAGAGGCTACCTATTTATGCAATGTTAGTTATTTATTCGAGGCAAACGAGTCCTTAATTGTATAAATTTAATATAATATACTGTTATAGGTTAATAGATATTAATAAACAAATGGATGCAGATGAGCGAAAAGGCTTTTCTAAATGATTTTGCACGGGGATTTTATTAAAATGATTAAAAATAAGGCAAGTGAACTGAAATAATGAGCTTTTAAATTAAATCATTTACGCAAATGTATATAATTTATATAGGGCCTACAAGCATGTATGATGATTATTTTACTAACAATATAAGTGAGAAAAAAAAAAACTGGACCCATTCTGTAAAGTAAAAGGCAGGAAACAGAAATTGTATTTCTCTTGCTTTACAACAAATCTTTCCAAAAAAATTTTTTAAGGTCTTTTTCGGCATTTAAGTCCATTTAGACCATGTATCTATTTACAATCTTTAATCAATTCAATTTATGATATTTAGTTTCTAATGTTCTTTATATGAAATTCCAAATTTTGATATTAGTCCCATTTTCTTCTCCTGCTCCTCATATTTATAACAGTAGCTAACGATGTGTCTAACATTTTATGGCGATACATCATCATTACATTCTATCATTTGAAAGGCTTTTTAGAATAGCTCTGCCCTTCACCAAATGATTTACTTCATGACAACATTATAACCTCTCTAAGAAAAAAAATTTCGCTTCTCCGGGCCTGAGGCACATTTGTTTGTATAGTGTCATAAAAATCATAGAGCCAAAACCTAAGGTGAAAAAACCGACAAAGTGATTTCTAGCTGATTCTTTTTCCAAAGGAATCCTCCCTAGAGGAGGGTAAGTTTAAAATTTACTATCGATTGGTTAGGAAAACTAACAAATAAATAGACGGGCAGTAAAAAAAAAAAAACTTTTTCTACCAACAAAACTTAGAAGAGATAAATCACAGTTGAGATTTTTATGGCTTTAATTAAATATATGAGAAATTCTGATAGTGTTAAAAATATGCAAATTTTCTGAAATATAAAAAAATTGTTGTACCCTTGGAACCCGTGAATGAGTCAAACGAAAAGACCAACATCGAAAATGAGAGAAATATTTATTTCTTTGTTTTCTACACCAAAAATAATTCTATAAAAAAATATCATAAGAATTTGAAAAAGGAACGAAGGGATGTGTCCAATGAGACGGCACTCATCCCCTCTACTCTAATGGCTTAAATAAAATCATCGGACTGTATGGGGTCCGAACCAGCGACTTTTGGTATACGAGGTTAGCACGCTAACCCCAAGCCCCGAAAGCCCCTTTGAGTTTATACCCCCGTAAATATATAACAATGTAAATTAAACTATTTACGAGTTTGTCAAAATATACCTGTAATTTAACAAAATAATTAGAGGGTTAACAGTACAAATTATTTAATAGACAAATTCTGTGACAGGAAAATTTCTAAAAAATATTTTGGATATATGGTAGGTATATAGAATAATTGGAGCAATTATCATACCTTTAAATATTACTAAAATTCGCTTAAATAGAGATTTAAGAGAGAAAAACATACAAAATTTCTGGTACTATTCAGATCGATGAGATTTTCTTCAATTTTTATAAGAAACAGAGGCAATCCTAAACAGACACCTTTAAAAAGAGACCAGTATTGTTTTTAACTTTTAATTAAATTAAAAAAAAAAAAATTATAATAAAACTTTTGCAAAAAATTTATTTTAATTTTACTTGTAACGAATGATTGAAGGAGGTTCATAAAATGTCCTAGTGACAGAAGAGAGGAATTATTCTAGTATAATGACTTATTCCCGGAACTAAAAATTAAGAACAGGTCCGCTACACCTAACCTCAGAGAAAAAAAAGAAGAAATTGACACCACAATTTATATGAATATGTAAAAAGGATTAATTAATAAAATCTTTCAAAAAGAATCACTTATGAATAAATGTCTTTTCCAATTAATAAAGTAAAAAATTCCACTCATCTCATTAAAGTTGAATTTACATTTGGGAATGAAAATTTTCAACATTTACGACTTAATCACTTTGAAGAGAGAGGGTGAGGGAACGTGTAACATGACGATATTTAAAAATTCCAATGATGCCAAAGTGAGATGTAGAGAGGAAATGAGGGGGCTGCTTTTTTTGTTTGTCTCTTTCACTTTTAATTACTCCCCCCCCCTTCTGTTATTGATAATAAATCAAAAATAGACCAAATGATTCAATATTTATAATAAATGTTGGTTTTCTAATAGAATTAAAATAACCACTCACCCTCTCATTTCCATTCATACAAACACCAAAATATGGAAAATAAATTGGATATTTGATTTGTTTAGGAAATTACTGCATCAGATGGATCAATGACCAGGCAGCTAACTATTCTCTCAATGAAAAAACACTTTAGAAATATCCGATAGGGAATTATTAAAAATAAATTAGATTATGAAAAAAATTTAAATTAATTTTATATAATAAATTTATTTTTTTTATTAAATAATAATCTCTGGATCGATAGAATTCATTATTAATATGCTGCTTAAAATAGAAAAAAATTTATAATTTAAGATATGGAATGCCAATTTTTTTTCTTTTTCTTTTTTCAGGATCCTAATAATTAATGGAGACTGAGAGAAGCAAGCTAATCCGTCGCACGGCCTGATAGAAGTATGGGCGGCCCAGGGGGGGTTAAGAGGAAAGTGAAGGATGGCAAAGAGGAATGGAAGAAGAAGATGTCACCGTTAGCTCAGGTAACTTATGGTCACTATCCAAGGACACACAAGATGGTAGGGAAATGCCAAATATATGTATAGGCGAGAATTCCCTAAACTTGTTTTCATTTTTTTTTTTCTAGGGGAGAATCTTAATGTCACAGATGGAAACAGACTAGAATGGGACCCCTGAAAGCCTAGGATAAACTAGTTTGTTCTAAAAAAAAAAACAGTTCAACATATACATTTATGCCATTAATTGGGTCTAATCTAGGGTGGCCAACTCCGTGTAAATTTTGGTTATGATTGGTGTGCGACATTCCCTAAAAATTAAATTAATAGGGTAAATAAAAAATATTCAATATTTTTTAATTTTATCTAAACAAGTATAAATAAAAATGTTATTTCTACCGTGAGGCGGCTAAATAAAAAAATCTGGTGTGAGTGGTCGCACAGCACACCACTTTCTCTTACCTTGGGTAATCGATATTTGTGTTCTGTGCTTGTCACATCAGATTTTTTTGTCGACATATATTTAGTTTCCGACAGTTGGTGGGAAAATATTTATATTATGTTACCATAGCAACCATTTCTCCTATCTTTCCTATAAAGTACAAAAGTAAAGTGGTCTTTAGAAGTTCTCAATGGCAAAATGAGAATATACATTTTAAAGAGCATCTAAAAAAATAATTGATTTTTGAAGTTTAATCAAAATGGTTGGAGCGAATTTTGAGAAAATCGAAAAAAGCTGAAAAAATACATCAGTAAAGTACTAGTACTCTTTGGTCGATTAGGATTAAAGCTTATTTTCACTCCCTAGAGAGTGCCTAACTTAAATATAAAATTTCAACCCCCTAGTTAAATTCCTCATGATTTAAATGGATCACACACAGACAGATCGTGGCGAAAACCACTTTTTTGGCTTCAAGAGATCTCAAAGCGTGTATATCCATCAAAATCTCGACATCGAATTTTTGACATGAATCCAATACTTTCTATTAATATAAAATTTATATAGACCTACTGTATATGTATATTAACATATACATTTAGGTAAGAGAAAGTGAAAATTATTTTATTATTAAAAGAATGGTCCAGTAACATATTAAAATTTTTTTACCTTTTTTTTTTTTTGAATGAGCGAAATTGTTAAGTCTATCAGTTTTGATTAAATGAAAGAAAAAAAATCAATATTTAAATTATCTCTCCTATGGTCTTTTTTATATTTACACTCAGTATGCAAATTATTAATGAATTTTCTAAAATTTCAAATATACCTCATATTGAATTTCGTAGTAAATTCAATTTTTTAGAGTTTGCAAGATAATTCGATTAACATCCAAATAAGAATCCGAGTTTCATAGGCACCATCCCCGAATACTGAACACGTGTTTAGATACATTGTAGGAAGAGAATAAATGACAACGTTATAAATTATTCATTTTCTCTCTCTTTTTTTTTTTGACCTGAATTTTCCCAAAACGTTCTTATCCATTCATCGATCCATTCTTTGAATCCTAACTAAACTTTAGTGGGTGGAAAAGTGAGAATTCACATCAGGATGGCCAGGGCAAAATTATAATGAACCGATAAGGATTTAATCAATATACAAGAGATTATCCCCAAGAATAGGTGGATTAAGGGATTCTCAGAAATACTGAAGTGACTTGGAATTATTTTATTTTATCTCAGATTAAATAAATTATATTCCATCAGAGAGAGGTTTTTAAATTTAATATAATTTTTACTTTCTCTTACCCTATATATGAAATATTTATTCATTTTTCTGATAAATGTTGGAAAGAGGAAGGAAGAGACAGACATTTAAAGAACTGAAGAACTGCCTGTCCCAGCTTGGATAGCTCGTGGTCGCCATCCACGTACCCACAAAATGTGGGCCCCTTAGCAAGGTGAACAAATCATTATTGGGGCGAAATTTTCATTTTTGTCAGAGGACAAATCGGGATTAAATAATTTTTTTTTTAATGCAAAAAGTCTTTCATTTAAAAAACTGGTTATTTCTAGTTGACATACAGTATTTTAAACAAAATATTGTTTTCTTCCTTTGGCTTATTCTATAATAGCAATATTTAAAAAATTGTGTGCAATTTTTGTTAGCGAATACTCGCTATATCAACGATAAATATTATCATAAATTTGCTATAAGACAATTCATAAATTCGTATATTTAATAATGTATAGGTAAATTTCCGGATCAGGCTAAAAAGGCTTTCATAGCTGGTTTAGACTTTAAGCAAGTTAAAAGTTCTCAAGACTTTATAAAATCGAATAATTCAAAAACAAAGGACATTCACATTCTGTACCAAATGCGTTTTGATTAATTTTATCTACCTGCCACATGCAGGTAAGTGAGACCAGGCGAATGAAGACCACTCAGTCAGCCCGTGACCATTAAAAATGTAATTGTTTTGTTTTATTTATTTTTTTTTTTTTTTTTTAATTCTTTATTTACCGGCTGTGAACCCGAGGTCATTCAGCCCTCCATATTTTATGGTTACAATTTTGTACATATAAAAAACATATTGGTAAATACATAGTTACAAGAATATATAAACAACACTTTTACAAATAACATGATAAAAAGAAACTTATATAAAAACATGCTTGCAAAACAACCTAGTAAAGGAACATTATACAAAGAGCGTTTTACAAAACAACATAATAAAAGAACATTATACAAAGAGCACTTTACAAAACAACATAATAAAAGAACATTATATAAAGAACATGCTTGCAAAAGAACATAATAAAAGAACATTATATAAAGAACATAATAAAAGAACATTATATAAAGAACACTTTTACAAAACAACATGATAAAAGAAAATTATATAGAGAACACTTTTAGAAATCACATCTTAGCTTGCTTCTGTCTTCTCATATTGTAACTTGTGTGGATATGATGTATTGGTATAAGTCTTTCAAGTCTTTCAGTTGTGGAGATTTCAGAAAATGTTGGAATGCTGTGGGGTCACGGAAGTTTGGGTTGATTTTTATTGCATATAGCTGGCGTTGGTGCTCGTATGTTGGGCATTCACTGATTATGTGGAATGGAGTAGCTGGTGTAGTGGAACACTGGCATATGGGCGAGGGAATTATGTTAAATCTTGCTAAGTGCGCTGGGGTCCGTGTATGATTTATTCTTATGCGGTTTATTGTGGTAATTAGTGCTCTGGGCAGATCTCTGTAAGGAGTGAACCAAGGTAATCCGATATTAGGTTTGATTTTCGCTAAAGCAGAGCCGGTTATTGTTGAGGTCTGTTTCCAAGCGTGGTGCCAGCTATTTTTTGAGTGCGCCTTTATTATTGAGAATATGTCATTCCATGGGGTTGCTATTTCCAAGTCTGCGCCGTGTAATGCTGCCCGTTTTGCAAGGAAGTCTGCTATTATATTGCCCTGAGATGTACTGTGCCCCTTGATCCATCTTATGGAGATGTCTATGTTCTGTTCGTTGCCTCTGACTAGCAATCTATTTATGTATCCTGCTTGATTGTTGGTTGGTTTGGTAGTTCTGAAGTTTTGTATTGCCTTAATCGCGCTTTGGGAGTCGGACACTATTAGACATGTTTTGTATTCATGTGATAAGCAGTAGAGGATGGCCTCCCGAATCGCAATGAGCTCAGCGGTAAAGTTTGAGAGTGAATTTGGCAATTTAAAAAGTCCGGAATTAGCGTGCGTGGAGTCAAAAAATGCGCAACCTACATTATTTATTGTCTTTGAGCCATCCGTGTAGATTATCGTGTCGGTGTAATTTACTGTTGGCTGTTCGATTGATATATCAAACTGGTTGTTTAGTAATTCGGGGGTTATTTGAAACTTAACTGGGAGTGATGTTTTTTCTATTTTTATTTCTAGTTTATTAATGTGGTTATATGATAAGAGTAGAGGAGGAACGGTTTTATGCCATCCAGTTTGGGTGTATTTGTTATTGAGTGTGGAAATAGCCTCAATTACTGGGTGATAGAATCTGGAAAGACGTTTTAGAATGAATTTTGCTGCTAAGAGTTGTGTTCGGGTTTCTAGAGGCATCTCGTTAGCTTCTATGAGCATAGCGTTACATGGTGACGATCGCATATACCCCATTGCAATTCTTATTGCTTGGAATTGTACCCTGTTTATTGCTAGTTGGGTGGTTTTGGCAGCTGACCTGAATAAGAAGCAACCATAGTCGAGGCATGCTCGAATAGTGGCTTTGTAGAAGTTAAGAAGAATCATTGGATCTGCACCCCAGGTAAAATTCGCAATTGTTTTCATTAAGTTTATGTATTTCTGACATTTTATTTTAACTGTGTTTGTATGTTCTTTCCAGGTGAGTTTTGAGTCTATTGTGAGACCCAGGTACTTAATTTTGTTTACCAGTGGAAATTCTATTTCGCCCAGGAGAATGCTTTGCCAAGGTGGAATTCGGCGAGTTGTGAAGATACAGGCGGAGCATTTTGAAGGAGACAAGGTAAAGCTGTTCATTTTAAGATAGTCTACGAGAGCTACAATTGACATATCTAGATCTGAGATAGACTCTTCTAATTTGTAGGAGGAGGAATACACTATCAAGTCGTCTGCGTATTGCAGGACTTTTGAATTGTGAGATATGTTTGCTGCCAGGTCGTAAGTGTAACATACGAAGAGCAAAGGGCTCAAGGTTGATCCTTGAGGAATCCCTCTGTATAGAACTCTCGAGAGTGAAGATTTCAGTGGATTTGTTCTTACAAAAATCTGTCTGCCAAAAAAAAGATTGAAAATGATTTTACTAGCGCGACTACCTATACCTAGTTGAATTAGCTTATGGTGGAGGATGTGAAGATCGACATTATCATACGCACCATCGATATCTATCACTGCTGCTATGGTATATTTTTTGGTGAGTATTGCTTCTTGAATATTGCTTGTGAGGAGGGATAAATTGTCCATTGTAGACGAGCAGGCTCTAAATCCGAAAGATAATTGGGGAAGTTGATATGAAGTTTCCAGAAAGTGTTCTAATCGTAATTTTATTAATTTCTCAAACGTTTTTAGGAGACACGATGAGAGTGCTATGGGTCGGTATGAATTTGCGTTTTGTTTCTCTTTGCCGGGTTTTAGAATCGGGATTATCAGTTGGGTTTTCCATGTCCTAGGAGTGAATTCTGAGCATCTCATATTATTGAATATCTCTAACAGGAATATTAATCCGGTGTATGGAAGATATTTTATCATGGGATACGAGATATTGTCAACACCTGGAGTGGTATTCTTTGTAGTCTGATAAATTACTTTTTCAAGTTCTTGTATTGAGAAAGCCGGGTCTAGTATATCTCTTGGTTGATTGTCTATTGTAGGATATGGTATGTCATTTGGAGCCCACGGTGGAGCGAGCTTATCTAAGAACCCTTCAAAAATTTCTTGTGGTGGGATTGTTGTATTAGGTTTGTGTATTCCCTGTATCTTTTTTATTTTTGCCCAGATATCCACGACTTTGCTATTTCTATTTATGGAGCTACAAAACTCTATCCAGGAGTTTCGTTTGGCTTGTTTAATGATGCGTTTTGTACAGGCTAGTTGCTTTTTGAGTTCTAAAAAGTTGCTAAGAATCGGGTTGTTTTTGTATTGTCTCTGTAGGGATTTCCTATTTTCTATTGCTTGTTTACATTCCTGAGTCCACCAAGGTATGGGCGGGTGTTTTATATTGGCTATTTTTGTTTGTGGGATGGACTTGTTAGCTGCTTCGGTGATTGTGGCCACAAGAAAGTCGTATTTCTCTTCTAGAGAATGGAAGTATGGTGCCTTAGATATTATTTCCGTGATTATGAATTGGTACCTAGGCCAGTTTGCTTCTTCTATTTTAAACCGCGGAATGAAACTATTATTTGAATTTCGGTTCAGAGGTAGGTCTATTGTCAGTAATATTGGGAAGTGGTCCGACCCTAATGTATCTTCCAGAGTTGTCCATGTGAGAAAAGGTGCGATCGGTGCTGAGCAGAAGGATATGTCTACTATTGATGGATGGTCGGAATTGAATGTAAGTCTTGTTGGAGATCCGTCATTGAGTGTTATCAAATTTAAATCCTCAGCTACCGAGCTTAGAACTTCTCCTTGGTTGTCTTGACTATGACAGCCCCATTCTGGCGAGTGTGCATTGAAGTCTCCGAGCAGAAGGTAGTTTGGTGGGTAGGAGTCTAGAATTGTTTTCCAGTCTGTTGTCGATATATGGTATCCGGGGCCGCAGTAGCACGATAGTATTGTAAGTTGGTTCATAGTTGGTAGAGTAATTTTTATTGCCGAGATTTGTATATATTGATTGTTGTAGTTAGGTAATGGATTAAATGGCATATTACTTTTTATTAGGATTAATGAGCCACCTTTCCCGTCCTGTCTGTCTGCCCTGACACTATTATATCCTGTGATTTTGAAGTTGTAAAAAGGTTTTAGCCAGGACTCAGATATAACCGCAATAGAAATGTTTAGTTCTTTTAGGGCTACTTCCAGACTTCCTTTGTTACTATTGACTGATCTCGCGTTCCACTGTAGTATATTTACGTTCTCCATCGTAATGTTTTATGTTCAAAACTTTAGTCGGGAGGACCTAAATCTCTAATTGTTTACTGAAAGAAGAAAAAAAAAAAAAAAAAAAAAAAAACCAGAATGAGTAAACTTATAATGACTCTGTTTCCGAGTTGTATGAGTTATTCTCTATATTGCCTGTATTTGCGAATAGTGCTTGTAAGGATTCATTTACGGCTCTTAGAACTATTGGTTGTATTATAGGGGAAAGATTCTCATTGGTTGAAGATGGATACTCTAATGAAATTATTCTATTCAGGTTTATCATTACTAGTTCAACTAAGTTTTGTGTTAGGTTTTTTTTATACGTCTGGCTATTGGTAATTGGTGCGAGGGGTATGTTGAGATTATTGGAGCTGCGGTCTTGCAGGTGTGCTTCTCTATTCCTGACTTCATCTCCCGTATTTTGTCGGTACCTTCTAGTTGTCCTATCTCTATCTGAGTCCATATTTGTAGAGGGTCTTTGCGTATAGGTGGTCGTCTGTTCGTTTTGTGAGGTATATTGTTGGCTTAGGGGAGGGTACTCTTCTAGGGGTGGTGGTGGTGTCGGCGTGGGTTCCCACTGCCTTGGCCTTAAATTTTTCTTTGTGGCGTCTGCATAGCAATTTATGTTTGTACTTTTGTAATATTCCGTAGCTTCATGAAAGGTAATATTTTTATTTGCCATTATTTCTTTTAATGCCTGTTGCCTTTTGAATTCTGTGCACTTTTTTATATCTGTGGCTCTATGGGGACCCTGACAGAAAATACATTTTATTTCATTCTCACAAGCACTCCTATCGTGATTTATGGACCCACAATTTTCACATCTCGGTTTATTCCTGCAGACTCGGCTGGTATGGCCGTATCTTAGGCAAACAAAGCATTGTATTACTCTTTCCATATACGGTTCCACGTTACATTTCACCCCTAATATTTTGATGTCCGGCGGGAGGTGTTGTCCTCTAAAAGATATGATTACTACTGGAGTGGGAACTTTTAGTTTTCTTTTGTCTTCTGTTTCTCTAATTTTATAAATACGCTTAGCCTGCACTAAAGTAATGTCTGAATTGGCATAATTTACTATTTCGTTTTCTGTCAGCGACGTATCTACATCCCGAATAACTCCTTGCTTAAATAAATAAAAAGAGGGTATGAAACAATTTATATTATGAGCAGGCCAGAATTCCTCCTCTATTAGAGCATTTATTTCGCTATATTTAGCATTAACTACAATTTTTACTCGATTTCTCCCTATATTCTTAATTGAACTAACACCTTTATATATATTAAAACTATAATTTCTCAGAATTTTTCCTATCTGCATTGAGTGTAACCTTAATTTGTTATTTGTTTCAGCGTAAATACTAAATGGACCATTATCAATTGGGGAATATCGGTTTCCTTTGCATCTTAAGTAAAACGAATTGAACTCCGCTGGAGTTGAAGAACTATTATCAAGAGGGGCGAGAGATGAGTTGGATGAGGAAGGCATTGGATTGTGACTTACAGATGTTATGTGAATGTTTTCGTTTTGTGTGGTAGATGCGCAAATGATTTGTTTACTTGTATTGTTTACCTGTGTTGATTCATTATTTTTTCTTTTTTTTGATATTAAATCCAATTGATTTATATTAGAATGTTCGTTTAGTACCTGATAAACAACATTCAGCGAGCTTTTAATGGTTTCAGGCAAAGAAGCATCCTCCTCTTCGTCTGCCATAGGTTCGTTCAAATCTTGTTGTGTATCCCCCATTGGGGGAGGTTATCTTGCTTTTTACCAAGTCTTTTCACAGTTTATCTTCCTCCTTTCACAAGTTTATTTTAAAATGCACTAATTACCTTTAATCAGTTGTATTAATATCACTTAACCACTTATGTTAAAGAGTAACTAGCAATATTTCGACTTAATTACAGAGCGAAAATTTTTCTCTCTAATACCAAGCCACCGCCACTTTATTTATTTTTTTAAACACTCACTTTTTTCCCATTCACACTCCCACACACATTCACACAGTCTTTTCGGCAACTTAGGACATATAAGACTTCAAACGATACTAGTATTTATAATATATATTTTTTTTTTTTTTTTTTTTTTTTTTTTGGAATGGGTGCATAAGGTCCGAAGACCTATAATGACCAATAGTCACATGCAGCCAGGAAGAAAATAAAAACAAAAGGAGAAGCATAAAGGGGAAACTCAACTGCGGGAACTGAGAAGATGCCTGTTGAGGTTAGACTTGAAAGTCTGAAGATTGTAGGTTTTGGGGAAGATAGACGCAGGGAGCTTGTTCCAATCACGGGAGGTCATGGGGACAAAGGAATAATGAAATTGTTTTGTTCTGTTAGTCGTGATCTGAACAGCATAGGGATGCTGGGAAGATGCCTCTCTTGTGTTCCGTGAATATGTTGCATTGGGTGGGATAATTGATTTTAATTCGGCAGAGCATTGACCATGGTAATACAAATATATATATCATAAATAATATATATATCAAGGTAGGCGCGCTTAGGGATGAAACGATACGAGTAAATACAAGTACTTACTCGATACTTTTCTTTCGATACCAAGTACTTTGGAATCGAGTACCAAGTAGGTATCGGTCAAAAATACTCGTATCGATACTCGGTCCTCGTAAGCGATGATTAGTTAACCCGAAAGAACATTTACGTCCATTTGTTCTTGTTTACAATCGAATGGTTTCTACCACTGTATTTTAATTTTTATTATAGAAGTGTTTAACAGGGAAACACATTGAAAAATTATTATTTTTGGATAGTACCGCTAAAACTGAATTTTTTTTTTTGGTCGTCCTTTTTTTTTTTTTTTCTCAAGAACTTAATGTTTTATGCCTGTGGAGATTTAATCAAGATTCTCAGAGACTTTGCAGCCTGGAGATTAAATAAAAAAAACTTTTATTTATTATAATTTCTATTTGTCGACGTTTCGGACTCCAATCACGACCTTCATCAGGGCAAATATTATCATTTATACACGATTTTAGCTATTTTAATATTCATTGCAATTAAAAATATACAATTTCTTTTGACTTTGATATGTACAAAAATATTATCATATACTTGCTACTCGGAGGTCTCCGATGTTGAAGGTCGTGATTGGCGACCGAAACGTCAGCAAATAGAAATTAAATAAAAGATTTTTATTTAATCTCCTGGCTGCAAAGTTCCTAAGTTGATAATATCAGAACTTACTGCTGTTTTTGCTTATCTTTAATTGCACGAAAAAATTGACCGATACGAGTAAGTATCGATACTTTTCAATCGATACCGAGTACCTACTCGATACTTTGCGACCGATACCTGTATCGAGTAAAAGTATCGATACCTCAGTGGTATCGTTTCATCCCTAGGCGCGCTACCAACTACGCCAAGCCTGGGGGCTGCTTTGTTTTAAATAAAATTTATATTTTTTTTTGTTAAGACTTGTTTTTAATATTAAATCCTCCAAATAAAACTCATTCAATCAGTCTTTTTACGTAAAATTTAAGGAGGAAAATAAAATTAAGAGTAGGATATAAATTAAAAATTCAAAATTTGCCAAATATCACAAGGAGCAGTAATTCAAAAAATTCATTAAGTACGTCAGTTGGGTTGCCTATCTTCCAGCAATCAAAAACTCGCTCATTTTCCACAAAGATTTTTTATAACTCGTTTCTTTGGGATAATAAGGATATTTTCTTCATTAGAACAGGGGCGACCAAACTATATCGCATGCGTCAAAAAAGTGGCGCACTGGATGATTATAATGACGCAGTGCATTGATTCTTTGTAATATAACTGGTGATTATTTTTTTGCTTTAAAAGTTTTTCACTTTATAAAATAATTAAATCATTTATGTTTATAAAGATGAACTTGAGTTATATCTGAGCTCAAAAATTGAACGTTTATAAAAGGTTGTCCAACCCTGTTCTTTTGCTTTTTTTTTTTTTTTAATAAAATTAATTCAATAATTATAAAATAACAAAATTATTGATATTTGATATTTTTTTCCAGCTGGAGCTTTAAAATTTTTCGAGCATTCTTTATTAATCCACTTGATAGAGTACCCTTCCCCTTAACATGGTTGTTTGTGCCGTCAATTAATGGGGCAATATCTGTCCAGACAAATGGAAATACCTGCATGCAATGGAAAACACGCTCAAATCGCATCAAAAGGCAATTGCATTCAATCATGAAAAGGTAATAACTCAAATGGTTCTTTGCTCTTTGATATTTTAATCTCCCCCTCCACACTCTCTCTCAATGTTAACGTTAAAATAATTTTTAATTCAAACTCGTTAAAAGTATAATAGTTAGCTTTTCTCACAGTTCGGAGTTGTATTAAATCAAATCTATTTTTTTTTTTATTTTTAGTAAAAAAAAAAAAACTTGCCATGAAAGGAAAACAAGTCAGCTAATTCTGGAAAGTTAAAAACAACCTTTGGCTCTCAAGGTCCTCCAATTAACATTGAATAAAAATAAAATAATTTAATTCAGTTTGTTTTTATAAAAATTATAGTCCGGATTGGAGAAAACAAATAATATGGTGCCAGTGGGAGAGAGAAGAAACTCTATTTAGGGCCCTGGAATAAATTAAATAAAAAAGTCCCGTTTTTCAGTATTATTGTATAATAGTAAAATCTGTGGAATAATAACTTTAAAATCTTGTATTTAATTTAGAAAACAAATGTCTTTGACGATAACATAATATAATCAATCAATGGGATGTAATTTTAATATTTTTTATTCTCCATAAGTTTTAATTTTATTAATAAATTTATTTGTATAAAAAATATAAAAAATATGTCTTTGTAACAGGAGTGAACAGGAGAATAGAATAGTAGAGGAGTGTGTTGGCGCCAAAAAAAAAACAATCTCCTCTCTGTTTTTGATCTCCAGGTATATTCATTGGTAATTTATCTTATAAATTGTATATTGTGTATAGAAAGAAAATCTTTATAATTGAATAAAATATTTGATTTGTGCTGCACTCTTGTGGAAACTTTAAAAATTATACTTATAATTCTAAAAATCTCCACAGGGTCGCAGCACTAATCAGCCTGAGATAGATATCCTCTTAATTTATATGATAAATTACCAAAGAATATACCCGGAGATTAAAAACAGAGAGGAGAGTTTTTTTTTTGCGCCGACACATTCCTTTACTATTCTATTCTCCTGATCAATTCTGTTACAAAGACCATATTTATAATACAAGTTTATTAAACATGATCGCAATACTTTCTCTCTCTACATATTTCATATGGGCGGATAGAAGGGGGGAGGGAGTAAAGGAGGTTACCTCTTCCGAGATTTGAGAAAAATATTTTTTTTTGGAAATTAAATTTTATTTTCAATATAAAATTTTAAAAATTGGCCATTTCCCCTCTCTCCCGTAGCGCCTCACTGATTAATAAATATGTTGGTAAATAAAAACCACAACTAGGGCGGCCCCTTTGTTTTGAGCCCCCAGCCCAGTTGCGCCCGAGGCTACCTGTTTTGCCACGCCCTCGTTACGACCCTGGTTATTTATTCAAAGATAACAAGAAATACTCACTTGCTTTAAACAGGGACACAATAAATATTAATATTTAAATTGAAATTTTAAATGAAATATCAAATGTCAAGTCCTCTATAAAATGGCGAAGAGTTTTGCTTGCGCAAATGTGCTTGTGCATGATTAAAATTCAATCGAGCATCAAGCGGCTTGCACAATTAAAATCCTTGCACAAAATTCTCTTACAGAATCTACAGTTTGCTTGTACAAAAAGATTACACGTGCATGCTTGTCAAGTTTGCAGTAACGTGTGTAGCCGCCTTAAGAGTGGTTTCAATTAACGACATAGAGAATTGAGAAATTACAGTTCTATATGCGTATCTAGGCTAGTAATTTTTTTTAAATTAAGACTAAATGAAGAAAATTACAAAAATGGCGATATGATTCTTTTTTTGTTTTTAAAATAGTTTTTTGATGTCCTTCTAATATTTTTCTTCCTATTTAGAAATGAATTCCTAGTTCTTAGCCTCTAACTTTACCTCCATTCTATCTATGAATTCACTTGCAAATAACCCATTGGTTTCGTACCGGCCATTTCCGTTCAGATAAAGAAGATTCACCTCTCTTGATTTAACTTTAAATCGCTTTTGAGAGAATTTCATTTTATCTTCAAAATTAACTTAGTATAACATCGTGTGATAATTTGATGTCTAATACTGATAAAATAACATTATTAATATTAAATTGGATGGCTAGAAAATTTTTACAAGTTTGATTAAAATTCTTTGAAATATCCATATTAAATACAGTAGTCTATTTAGTGAGTAGGCTATAATAAAATAGCTAAATATTTTTCGAGATCTATTATTTGAATAAGATAATAGTATTCAAAATACCTCGATTCGGACTTTAACTGAGTCATAGATATATTTAACAAGACATGTGAGTGTTTTTTATTGATGAGGCCAAACATCCCATGGCCCCCGGGAATCGAACCCAGGATCTCCGCCTTTCCGGGGCATAGGCGTGCTATCCATTGCACCAGGCCACCGGACCCTCGACCTCCGGCCATGGGATGTTTGGCCTCATCAATAAAAAACACTCACATGTCTTGTTAAATATAATAAAATAACTTTATTCAAAGATTTAAAGAACAAGAAGAATGTGATTTGGGAATTTGTTAAGCTAATAATATTTTGATACTGTAAAACTTAAGGAGGTAGATGTTACACATGTTTTTCCCGATAAGAGGGCGTTGTGGGTGTTAAAAAGTAGGCCAAAAAAAGACCCCTGGGTATTGAACCCAGGTTCTAACCGGGGGATCGGTGTGTTACCCTTTGCACCAGGCCACTGGACTCTCCAACACCAACAAATAATTTAAACTTTCAACACATTTTTGGCCACTTATTAGAGGTCACGGGATTTAATTAAATCAGCCGGTTTCTTCATTCATGGTCAAGTAGCCCTTGGAGGAGGCGATTGGCCGAGGGGATAAGGTAGTAAGCTTTTAATCCTGAGTTGAAGACAACTCGAGTTCATGGCAAAAAATTATCCAACTCTATTTGAGAAAGGAAACGGGAACCCACCTCAGTATTATTCTCATCAAAGTTACTCCTCAGAGTAACTAACTACAACGTGTCAGTTGTGTCACTAATGATTGAAGCCCTTGGTTAAGTAAGAATATTTGTATTATTTTCCTTTTAAAATGTTGAATTTGGTACTGAAAGAATTTTCTTTATAAGGCCTTAAACCAAGCTTCTTGACCAAGGATGAAGAAAAGAGCTCTAAAACTCCTTCATAGAAAAATTTAGCTACCCTTGTGAGACATGAGCTCCCTGGATAGTTAATTTATAACTGTGATTAATTTTATTTAATTTATCGTTTTAAATACATTTTGTTTTCATAATAGAATTTAATAAACGATGATTAAATTATAAAATTTTCAAGAATAATTAGATAATGAACTAATTATAAATGAACCCCTAAAATCATTCGTTCATCAGCAAAGAGATTAAATTATTTTACTAACAAGTATTAAAATTAAATTACTAATAAATAGTGTTTTGATAAAAGAGTGACATAAATTTAATGCTGAATATTAAAGGTTAGTTTGTGGTATTTATTCACTTTGATAGTGAAATCACTTTTAGCATTTTTTTCATATCTTTTCATTAAAAAAAAATCCATAAGTGAGCAAAACATATTTGATGAAAAAAGATCAACAAACTCTAATAAACGATTGAAGGCGAGCGAGTTTTGAGGAAAACCATCAAAAGGTAGCAGGCTATATAAGCAAAAAGCCCCGAAGGAAGAAAGTAGGACTCGTAAGGTATAAAATCAAACTGAGCGATAAGCCTGAGGGATTGAGAGGCCAGCAAGATTGTCAATTGGCCAAATCTGAGCTAAATGGTCCCTCAGCCATTGGAATTTCGATTTTCCTGACTCAGAGGGAGAAAGAGAGAGGGGATGGATAACACTTGCCGATCATTCAATTTGTTCAACACAAAAAAAATTACAGTGTTGTTTCCATTTTATTACATCGTTTAATTTTTATCAGAGGTGTATTAGTGGTTTGGCATTGTCCTCGAAGGTGAATTGCCTCAATTTACCTTTTTCTCCTACATTAAACAAAATGTTGATTGAAGCAGGGGAGAGGGGTCAAACTCGGTTTGTTTACATTTTTCCCATTCCAAGAGAGTGAAGTCATGGAGCTCCTCCTTTTGTAAAATATCTTTCGGGGCAAACCATTTATAAATATTTATATAGACCTACAGCATATTTTTAATGAAGCAGTGTAAATATCAAGGTCTAAATTAGTTTAGTCAGAAACTAAACAATTTGCAAACAAAACAAAATGAATATGAACTAGGTTATGTGCAGTCAACAAAGCTGCCAAATAGAAAAATACAAGCAAGGAGGAGCTTCATGACGTGGACCAATCAAAAACTGTGACCGGAAAATTGTTTGTTTACTAGTTTCTGGCCAACCTGTGTATTTTAGACCTTGGATTGAAGTATATTTTGGGTTTATTGGTAGGCCTAAACGAAACACTCTAACCACCTCACTACTTCAAAAATTGATCCTTCTCAGTGAAGATAGAAGTGACAAGAAATTTTTTCTATCAATACGTGTGTCCAATTATTGCAATTTTATTTAATTAATAGTTGGATTTATTATTGCAATCTGCAACTATTGCACATATACTTGAAAATTAAAAATAAACAAGAAAATGGCAGTCCACAGAAAGAATTCGACCGGGATCGAAACATGAGAATCAAATAAATCCAATGAAATAGCTGCTTTCTTCTTATCTTATCATTTATAAATAACCTCCAGCTATAATTTTTACTTATCTAAAATTTTATTTAAATTAGTATTGATTATTATATTTAAGACAGCTAAAGTAGAGGTTGTAGGAAATCCAATATCGCATTAATTATCCTTCTAATTTTTAAGTTTATCGTAATTAGGAGTTTTTTTTTTAATTCAGTAAGCTTACAGTATTCAGTAAACTAGAGGTGTTGATAAATATCAATATTAATAGTCTTAAAATCAAGGGGCGCGGGTTCGGGTTCTAGGCAGTCCGATAGATATTTATTTGGATACCAAATGATAGAGGCTGGGCTCCTGGATCGTATTTATTTTTAGTATCGTTTTTTAAGGTCTAAGATGTTGAAAATACTAAAAAAAAAAGAGATTAGGAAAATAAATAAACTGGCATAGTAAGATGACTTGGAGAAAATATCCCTAGAGATTCTAAGTAAAAATAGGCTCAACTCAAATTAATGAATATAAAAAAAATGTTTAGTCGTCTCGGCGTCTCAAGCCATATAAACTCTATATGATAGGCCTACTTATTATTTAAATACGAAATACATTTATGTGGGGGACCAGGGATATTTATTTATATAGGCCTACTATTAATATTTGGTATCCATTTAAATAAATTCAGACTGCCTGGGATCCGAATTTTAATTAAACATTTCAACAATACGTACGTCATAATTGGTTTTTATTATTTTTCCTAATTATGAACGGTGTTAGGATATTCGAAATATCTACTGTACATAATTAAAAAGTTGTGGAAAGAAACGCTCCAAATCCATCCATTGATTTTGGAGCCGGTTGAATAAAACCAGCGATTAGTCGAACACTTTTAAACTCAAACAGACCTTTCAGCAACCATAACAGCCGCCATCTTCAGTGCCAATGTCATCAACAAAAATAAGAGAGCTTCCTATTCAAAACAGGGACACCTTAGGAAACTTTCAATGGCACTAAAGATGGGGGCTGTTATTTTTGCCGAATAAAGAGTAAAGGTCTTTGACTCACTCGCTGGTTTTATACCTCCTGGCTCCAATCTCATATACCCGAGATGTTAATTTATTTATAGCCTACTTTATATTAATAATTGAATATTTTCTAATTAAAAAATTTTACATTTAAAGTAAATTGAATGAAAAAATATTTCATTTCATTATAACGAAGTTGTCACTTTTTAGGCACAAATTGCAAATCACATCATCATTGATCACCGTCTTTGGCTAAATGATATGAAATTGATGAAGAAAGATGGTAAAAAAAACTTCTATATCGAATTATTATCTATAATGAAATGTTTCATCTAGAGCTAATGGCTCGAGGTTAAAAAAAAAAAAAAAAACTTTTACTCAACAAGGAAGAAAATATTTCACCTGATGTTTCTCTTAAGTTGAAAAAAAAGAAAGTTTTTCCCATCTTCTAGAGACAAAATGCAGAACTCCATGAAAATTGATATCATAATTTTTTCGAAGTTTTTTTTTTTTATCAACAATAAAAAATTTCAACTTTTTAAAAATGTAGAGTGTCTTAATTTAAGTCCTTTTTTTTTGTTCATCAATTAAGAAATAATTCATTGATTTTAAGAAATCTTGATAAAGTTCTTTAACAATTTAGAAACTTTGCCCACTAACCGTAGATTGTAGGTAGGTAAAAATTCGAAATTTAGGTTGAAAAAATGCCCTCGGGCTTAGTGTAGGGGTAACGTGCTGGCCTTGTATATCAAGGGACGCGGGTTAGGATCCCAGGCAACCGATGATTTTATTTAAACCATATGGATACCAAATGGCTTAAATAAGAATCCCTCGACCCCCAATAGATATTATATATTAATTAATCAACGGTTATCGTCAAGTTTGAGGCCTGAGTTGCCTGTGTGAATGTGTGTGTGAGTGTGAGTGTGAATGAGAAAAAAGTGCGAGTGTTAAAAAAAAACATGTGTTTGAGATCTTCAAATCCAGTTAAGTAGAGTTTTTTTTTGGTATGATGTCTGGGTGTATGTGATAATTTTTTTTTTCAACGAAAATTCAAAAACTATTTATTCAATTGTTTTGAAATTTTGAAATATTTAATTAAACTACAAGTAAAGACCAGGAACTGAAAAACTTTTGGTAAACGTGGGACCATTAGGGGGAGGGGCAATATTTTTTCTTACATAACTTATAATTGATCACTTTGTTGAGTTTAATGCCTGTAGATATTCAATTAGAAGAGAAAGGACGAGAATCCTCCTGGGTTTCCGCAGCTGTTTCAGCAGCCATGTGAAATAAAAAACGTTATATTATGTCGCTGACGTTTCGAGGGCTAGTCGCACTCATCTTCAGGGTACGCAGAATTGTCAAATTGCCCTGAAGATGAGTGCGACTAGCCCTCGAAAGGTAGGCGACAGAATATAACGTTTTTTATTTCACATGGCTGCTGTTTCCTATCCTTGTCTTCTAATAACGTATAATTTTTTGTATAGATTCTGAAACTAGAATTTCTTCCGAATAAAATGATATATAGTTTTATTTATATCTTAATTTGTTATAAGTTATTTATTAAAATTCTTTAAATTTGAAATAAATTCATGTCATGACGCTGGTGTCCTGAACTTGGAATTTTTAATCTCATTTATGTTTTACAGTTTTATATATATAAATATATTTTTTTTTTTCATTTACAAGTCAGATGATTAGATTAACTCTAATTTTCATATATGTTTGTTTACCTTTCTGCTCATTTATTTTAGTTTACTATCGACGTTTGATGTCAGATCATACCGATTCATTTATTTTAGCGGAAGCAAATATTATACCAAAGGGTTGAATTTTAGCAAACAAAAAAAAGTGCTTTAAACTTTAAATTATTTAGGGAAATCACACGTTGGAATTTTTTTATAAAATAAAATTAGTTTTATTTTTATTTATAAACGTAAAATATTTAGGCGTAAGCAAATTTCTATGTTTACAAAGTTCAAATCGCTTTTTGTATTTTACTAAATTATCTTTTGCCATAGTTGGAATCAACTAATTATGAAAAGGCTTATTCAATTAAGCGTGAAAACAAGAGCGAAGGATATAAGTACATTTGGTGCAAATATGTTCAGTGGTTTAATCATTCAGAATGCACAAGCAAGAAGAAAAGGGAGTGTAGAAAGCCGTTTAAATTTTAAGCATCGCGCTAAGTGGCTAGTTTGAATAAATGGAGCTCAAATGGCCCTTTTTTGACCCTTGGAAGAACTAGCCTGATGAAACGCGCTCGGTATTTCGCCTTATTTGTCTTTCAGTCTAAGAGCACACAATTAAACAAGAGAAGTCCATAAATTAATACTTAAATGTTGTTACAAGTAATTATACTGACATCGGTAAATAAAACCCAACTATTTGTTATTCAACATTAAAATGAGTTGAGGGACTCCTCTTAAAAACAAAATTTCATACAAATTACATTAGCAATAAAGCGTTTAGATGACAAAAAGATTAAGTCCAACAAATTAAATTTGACGTTTTAATGTAAAGAAATATATATTTTTTTAAATAATTAAAAGAGAAAAAAGCACAGAACACAACTTTCTCTTACCAAAGGTGTGCTTGTCACACCAGATTTTTTTGGGTCGAGATATATTTAGTTATTAGAATTGGAAATTAGGTAATGGAAAGATGTAAAATTTTTAAACATGGAAAATATTTATATTTTGTTACAATGACAACCATTTTTCCTATCTTTCCTATTAAGTACAAGAGTAGTGTGCTTCAAAAGATTTCAACGGCAAAAATAGAATATACATTTTAAAGAGGATCTAAAAAATAATTGACTTGTGAATTTTAATCAAAACCGTTGGAGCGAATTTTGAGAAAATCGAAAAAAAGTGAAAAAGTACATCAGTAAAGTACTAGTACTTTTTGGCTGATTTTGTTCAAAAAACACTTTTTAGCATTTAGGGGACCACAAAACGTGTATATTCATCAAAATCTCGACATTTAATTTTTGACATGAATTCAATACTTTCTCTTTACTGGTATATATATACATATATATTACATATATAAGTAAGAGAAAGTAAAAATAAATAGACTAAATGCCAAATTATTATTTGCATTCATTTATACAGTCACATAAATTTTTTCTAAAAAAATACTTCGGATTATGGAAGGAAAAAAAATTTTTTTTCCAATAATACAATGAAAAGAAAATGTCGTAGTGGAATTATTTGCCATTCTTTATTAAAAAGATAGGATTAAAGATAGACCTATCTTTTCCTTTTTCGAAATCAACTTGAATTTTATTAATTCAACCCTCATCTGATCACTCTTAATCCAAAAGGGGAATGTTAAAAATATTCTTCTGTAAAAAAAGAAAGAAATTAAATATTTGAATAATTAATTAGCTTCATCCCTTTTTTTTAACAAATGTGTTTTATACAGCAAAGAAATGAATGAATGAATCAAACAAAATTCAAAAATCTCATAGATGGAAAATCTCCTAATGAGTTAATCAAAAGTTTGATCAAAAGTTTTTTTTTTTTTTTTTTTTAATTCACTTTTAATATTTTTATAATCTCAAAGTTGGCGAAAATTTAACCATTGCTAGATGTTTTAAGCATCCCTAAGGGGATAATATAATATATTAAGCTAAATTAATTCTGGAGAATTAGCTTAAATTCTTTTAAATATTTTTTATTCGATTTCAATTAAAAAAATAGAAGAGAAAATAATTCCTAATTTGGGGTGAGAAGAGGGTCGACAAAAAATTTCACGGGATTAGAAATGCTTTCCTTATTAGTAAAAAATCCTTATCAATTTTTCGGTATATTATCTGTTTTAAAAATAATGTGGTTGTTCACTTTACCCCTTAGAGCCAAGGGCGGATCCAGAGGTGTTTCTCGGGGGGGCTAATTTGAAGTGACTCGTCGCACAGCACACTATTTTTTCTTAATTTCGGTAATTTAAAGGCGCATTCTGTACTTGTTTGTCAGAATATAAATACAAATCAAATTTTTAAGTATTAATTTTTAAAATTTTACGTGAAAAATAAATTTTTTTGCAAAAAAAGGTATTTTTTCAAATCTCAGGGGGGGGGTAATTACCCCTTTTACCCCCCCCCCCCTTGTATCCGCCCTTGCTTAGAGCTCTAGTTTCCTAATTTTTTGAAAAAGATAATATAATAAGAAAAAATAAAATTTAGTGAATTTTAATAAACCAACAAATTTATCAAATTATCACTCAAAATTCCCAATGTAATTACTATTGTATTATAATATATTTTTATAATAAATAAAAATTTATAAAAATTTCTGATTTGTCTCAAAATATTAATTAACTGTTAAAGAAAGTTTCAAAAATACAGATCCATTAAGTAGACACACAAGTGAATAGGGTTCAAAATTTGGTAAGGGATATATAATGTCAGTTCTAACTCCCAAATGTTATTAAAACTTAATAAACTAAGCCCTATCTCCTAAATGAAGTTTAATCACATTTTTTTTTTATTTTATAAAAAAAAGAACATCATTATGGGGGAAGAGGAAATTACTACTCCATAACACTCTAAAAAGTAGTAATTCCTTAATCACCTCAATAGAAATAATTATGAAAAGAATATCTAAAAAATATTTAAAGAATTTTGTTTATTATAAATATTAATTTCACATTGTAATTAATTGTTTGGAATTTGAAAAATTTAAATAATTAGTTTTAATTAGTTTTAATAAATTTAAATAATTTTAGCCCGGTGAGTGCAAACTTAATAATTTTAATTGTGAATTTTTTGAACCAGCTCTTTGAAGCTTGTCCTTGAGGGATTGTCCTGTTAAGAAACACCCTAGGGGATTTGTAAACAAGAATGGTAAGAGCCTAATAGTCCCTTAAGGGCCGGTCTTTTCATCTTTGGGTAGCACGTTAACCTATGGGTAGTGTGCAATGCAGAAACCCTCTTCCAGGGAATGAACTCTCTTCAATATTAAAGGTTTTTTGAAGTTTTCTACTTAATAAAGACATAAAATATAAAAATTATTAAAAATAAAAATTGAAATTAATTCAAATAAATATTATAAGTTAAAATAATTAATTTTAAAAAAATTATTTTTTTTACTAAAATTTAAAATTTGAAATGCTTTAGTTGAAGCTCGTCTCGCCAGAGTGCGCCAGAGGGAGTTGGCCAACCCTCGAACATGGTTTCAACTCGGCTATTAGAATATATTCAAATAATCATCTTCAACACCTTGCCAAATATCCTAGAAATATAATCCTGACTGACATAAAATGAATAATAACAAAAAAAAAGGGATAGATTGAAGAATGCCTCTGTTATTTTTATGCGTGAAGTTACGATGCTGCGGCCAGCCTTGTGTTCCTAATATCACCCCTTTGCTAAATCGTACCCAGAGCTTTTGGCTCCGACTAATTTAACAGAGAGTTTGGCAAAAAATTCAACATATATACATATACATATACTCCAAGGCTGGGTTATGCAAATAAAAAGCAAATGGCTGCCTCAGTTACCAGTGGACCTAACCTTTTGCATATTGTAAAATAGATCACATCTCATCACTTTATTGATAAAATAAGTTGAATCAAAATAAAAATAACAAATATATCTACTTCTTTTTTAAATAAAATGATGGGATGTCATATATTTTACTATAAGAATAAAAATGAAGAGGGTTTCACAGATTAATAGAAAAGAACTTTTTAATTTCCTTATAACACCTATTTTTGACAAAATATCTTAATTTATAGGTCTACATTTACTAAAAGATGACTATATTTTTAAGACTCCTAAAACGTTCAAACAAAATATTCTCTGCATGTTTTCACCAATCAGCTGGAAACGTTTCGGTTCATTTATTATATACCATCTTCAGTCTATCAATGTATATTTTGCTCAGAGTTCAATTTGTCATCGTAATATAATAAATGAACCGAAACGTTTCAAACTGATTGGTGATAGCATTCAGAACATTATTTTTTTTTCTTGGCTGCCTCTGCCTCCATACGTTCTTTATTCGAAAGAGGTATAGGTATAGGTATATAGCTTAAAGTTCATATTTAAATTTGGTAGGAAAAAATGAGCATTGCAGCTAGTTTTTTTTTTATTTCAATTTATTTATTTTGATAATAAATTGAAATAAAAATACTTTCTCTCTTATATATACATATATATAATATATACGTATATGTAAGAGAAAGTAACTAGCTGGATTGCTCTTTTTTTTCTACCAAATTTAAATACATCTTTAGTAAATATCTAGAGCAGGGGTGGGCAAATACTTTTAAGCGCGGGGCCAAAATGAAATTTTCAAAATGTCTCCCGGGCCGCAGGACTATACCGCGTACGCTTTCCACACCCGAATGTTTTGGGTGGAGTTTTTTCCCTGCCCAAGAATTTTTTTGGCAAAAACACTATAAGTATCATTTTAAAACATTTGGACAAAGAAATTTGACAGTTAATACCCGGTAGAATTTCCAATGCTGACAATTGGCCGAACCTTGGGCCAGTTGTCATCAGTTGTCATTTGCCAAGCCTTGAGTAGTGGCCATTGGGCCAAGCCTGGTCCGAGGCTTGGCCCAATGGTATTATATTATTAAACCGATCCTTGGGAAGACGAATAGACCAAGCCTGGTCCGGGCTTGGTCCCAATGGTATTATATAATTAAATCGAGCCTGGAAAGTCACCAATGGACCAAGCCTGGTCTATTATAATAGATAATAGTAATAATAAATTGTCTTACTTGGGTGTACATGCGAACAATTTGTGCCCACTAAAATACGAGTATGTCCCGTAATTTTTAAAGAAAAATGAAAGATTATAATCGAACGACCTAGTATGCTTGCATACATAAAAGTAGGGATATGGTTACGGCTGTTCGAAATTATAATACTCTATTATTTATATACTGTATTTCATTATTTATATGCACTCTACGCACACTAATACTGTTGATTTCAACAAAATCGCATAAAAGGGATTTTTCAACGGGCCGGATCCAGCCCGCGGGCCGGCTTTTGCCCACCCCCGATCTAGAGCCACAACTTACTCTTCAAAATATTCATTTGCGACTAATTTAAATATCCAAAAAAATCTTCTAAAGACTTTCAAAAAAAATAATATTGATAAGTAGCCTATTTTTTTTTCTTCTCAAAGTAATAAAATAGGAAAGGGGCGATATTTTTTTAAAGAATGGTTGCATAAGGTAAGACCTATGATGACCAATTGTCACTTGCAACCAGGTAATGGCAGAAAATTAAATAAGAATATAACTAATGATTGAAATTAAAAAAAATATTGTCTCCAATATGAGACAGAAGCAATTTAAAATAATTTTAATATAAAACGAATATGGGAAATAATGAGGAATCGTTTTACTACAGAAAAATATTTATAAATATATTACATATATAAGTAAGAAAACTGGGTAGTGGTTTTCTAAAAATCCACTTATCATACTTGTAAACTCAGAGACCAGTAATCGAAGGCAAACTAAATATCTCCATTATAAAATTGAATATTCATGTTTTTGAATTTCAAATTTTTTATTTAATTAAACATTTGCATATATTATTAAACTACACAATTGTAAGACAAAAACCTGTAGAAAAGTCTTTTACAAAAAACTGAATCAATAGAGAATTTTCACCAAAGAAGAAAAAAAATCAAATAAATGATCTTTTTGTTAATTGTTTAGTTTAATTAATATTTATGATAGATAACATTAGGTTTATTGAATGGCGCCTACGCCTTTTATCAGAATCGTTCTTGGGTTTAATTTTAAGACTTTTAAGGGGATGGGGAGTTGAAAAGCCTCAGAAAGAGAAAGCTTATCGCATGTCGTTGTGCACTGCTGATTTATGGCACATGAACACACTGGAAGAAGAACAAAGACGAATGAAAAAATCATATATCTAAATGTAAACTGTTATGTCGAGTTGATGTTTTAATAAGTGGTGCTACATCAATGTAGGCCACGAATTATAATTAATTAATACAAGCGATAAAACATGCTCGTGGCCACGTGCATAAATTACTAAACATTGCAAATTTCAAAGCACTGCTAGACCGAGTTCCTGATTCGATTCGCATATGCAAGAAATTTAATTGCAGATTGTCCCCATGTTGATTAAATTCGTACAGGGATTTTTTTTTATTATCACCTTCGAAACAATATAATCTAATTAGGATTTAGAAAAAAAAATAATTCATTTTCAATCGGAGTATAATTAAAGTTCGTTTCTGAGTCGTTAATATACTAAAGTGAAATATTTAAATGCTAGGATATTTGACATTCGGTATTTACTAGACATTTGGAAAATAATCGACAATCGATCCGTGGTGAATCAATCATAACGAGTCTCGATTGAATTTGAATATATTGAATGCATCATAGTTTATTTATGCTCTGATTTCATAGCATTTAAATGAAAATTTGAGAAAGAAATGAAATGCTAAATTATTTGGTAGTTGTATATTTAATCAGTGATGCTTTGAAAGCAGATATTTATTAATCGATGGATTCATTCAAATAATAAATAGGACAAACAAATATACTTATTATTTTGATTAAAAGATTCACCAATAGTCGGAAAAATTTCTAGATATATGATGTTTTGCATGTATTTTTTTTTAAATTTTAAATACATTTTTCTCACATAAGACCGGATGCGAACCCTTGACCTTTGGAATCAGAAACTTTGCATGCATTTTAATAAAACTGTGGACTTTATAATGAATAAATATCTGTTGATGGGACAATAAATTTTACCCGAAACGTCTCAAAATACAATAAGCAGCCAGTTTTTATTTTTGACTGGTTCTGTCTTCTTTTTACTTTCACTTACCTCTCTATATATGTTAATATATATAGAGAGAAAGTATTGGTTTCATGTCAAAAATTCGATGTCTAGATTTTGATGCATATACACGTTTTGAGGTCCCCTGAATCAAAAAAGTGGTTTTCGCAACATGATCTGTCTGAATGTGTGTGTGTTTGTATGTTCAATTTAAAGCAAGAAGGAATTGAGCTTAAAGGATGAATTTATATTTATATTTAATTTAGGCACCTTCCGGAGGCATGAAAATAAACATTTAATCAAAATCGGCCAAAAAGTACTTTACTGATGTACTTTTTCAATTTTTCTCGATTTTCTCAAAATTCGCTCCAAAGATTTCAATTAAAATTCAAAAATCAATTATTTTTTAGATGCTTTTTAAAATGTATATTCTCATTTTGTCTTTGAAATCTTCTGAAGTCCACTTTACTCTTGTACTCCATAGAAAAGATAGTAGAAATCGTTGCCATGTTAACAAAATATAAATATTTTCCCATGTTTATAAATTTTACATCGCCCTCGGGGCTTGTGTTTTTTTTTTTTTTAACATTTACACTTTTTTCTCATTCACACTCACACTCACACACGCATTCACACAGTCTTTTCGGCAACTTAGGCCATTTAAGACTTTAAACGATATCCGTTATTTATAATTATACATATTGGGGTCCAGGCATTCTTATATAAGTCATTTGGTATCCAAATGCCTTATATAAAATCATCGGACTGCCTGGGGTCCGAACCCGCGACGTTTGGTATATGAGGTTAGCACGCTAACCTCTACACCATGCCCCGAGGGCTCGGGGCTTGGTAGAGGTAGGCGTAGAGGCGTAGAGGTTAGCGTGCTAACCTCGTATACCAAACGTCGCGGGTTTGGACTCCAGGCGATTATATTTAAGACAATTGGATACCAAATGGCTTAAATAAGAATGCCTGGACCCCATATATGTATATTAAATCAATAACGGATATCGTAAATGTCTTATATGGCCTGAGTTGCCGAAAAGACAGTGTGAATGTGAGTGTGAATGAGAAAAAAGTGTGAACGTTTAAAAAAAAAAAAAAAAATTTTACATCTTGAATTCAAATGAACCGTTCTGACGCAAACTAATTATATGTCTAAACAAAATATCTGGTGTGACAATCACAGCATACATCTTTCGATTACCGAAGGTAAGAGAAAGTTGTGTGCTGTGCGACCAGACACACCAGATTTTTTATTAATTGGAGATACAGTCACTTTCTTCAATTATATAGTAAAGGGCCGTCCACATATTACGTAACACCTTTTTTTTGACGATATTCTAGTCCCTCCTCCCCCCTCTCTGTCACAGTTACTCACATACAAACCCCCCCCCCCCTACAAATCTACAGTATTTGGAATTAATGATGTATTCACATGAAGAACGGATTTGATCAGATAATTTCTAATTCGTGAGTCTAAAATCTATATTCAAATAAAGATCATTCAAATTTTTTTTTTTTTTTTTTGTAATCGATAGTTCACATAAAAATAATAAGATGGAAATAACAAAGAGAGCTTCCATATATAATGTAAATTTATTAGAAGAAAGCAAATAATAATGAAATTTGCAAAGCTTCTTTGTTGCAATATATTTGAGCCCATTTTTTTTTATTTTATAAAAAAAGGCACTGAGATAAGAGAAGATATAAAAGGGTACAAAATATACTTTCCAAAAGTTTCAACAGCAACTTTTCTAATTAATTTTTATTTTCTTAATATTCATTTTATTTACGAAACAAAATTAAAAGCTTTAACTAAATATTATTTAAGAGATAAATGAAAAATTTCTCTTAGATAATAATTTAATATAAAAAATGAAAATTTCTATAAAGGAAAAAAAAGAAAAAGAAATTATAATTTCTATATGAGATGGTTCTGTATAAATATTCATAGCAGGATAAGCCCTAATTTTGTTTTTAATTAAGCTATTAGAATCCCTCCTTTTGTTGACAAAACAAAAATAACTCCACGCAAATAACAAAGACAATCTATATTAGGGAAATCACATACATCTATTATATTAACCAATACAAAAGTTGACAAACTATATAAAATCACATTATCTAAATGTCTATCTACGTATATAAAGAGATTTGTATATTAAAGGAAAATCCACCTTGACATCTTAAAATGACTGGAACAAGTGTATTGAAGCTCATGGAGATGTTTAATAAAATTTGTTTCAAACTATAAAATTGTGTTTTTCAATACCTATCGAATAATCTAATACCAGATGGTCCGAACCCTAGACAGAAACATCAGCTGAGTTGTTTAAATTATAAATGATAGTTGCCTTTTTCATTTAATTCATCGCCCTCTTCAAAACTACATCTCAGTTATATATCTACATTCTTATTTCTACCTAGTTAATTTGCAAGAATTTTTTGAAAACGTAAATTGAGAGATAGTAAGTGGTATGATGATTATTAATTAATTTTGACGTAGAAGGTGTTTAATGTTTTGTTTTCAGATCTTATTGAATTTTATTGATATTGATCCTCCTTAAAGAAATGTCTATTTACAAGGAAATTCGATAGGATTTTCACTGATTTGAATTAATTTTTCAGGATGATTGATTGATCTTCATCAAAAATAATTAGACATGAAACTTGCCATTTGCCCTTTTACCATTAGTTTAGCCAACAGTAAATTATTAAATTAATTCGTTCTATATGGTGACCATGTTATGAAATACAATTATTGGAGATAATTTAAATAATTATTAATAATATTTAATAACTAGCCGCAGCGCCCGCCTAGCCGGGACTCCCCGCCAGCTGGCTTGGGACCGCCTGCGGCGGACCCTCGCCTTTTCTTAATTATGAAAAAAAATATCATTACTATATTCCAATCCAGTGCCTGCTTGAGGATTTGTTGTCATTCATAGAATATATAAATGCAAAGAATACATAAATATTTCTCTATGGAAGAAATCGTAACTTTAAGAATTAATAACTCAAAAAGTTAGAGGAATTTCGGGATGAAAATAATTTTCCTGTAATACCTAGAAGGCCTTCTTTATGCATATAAAATTTCATTTAAAAATTTCAACGGAAAGTTGACTAAATAGAGCGTGACAGGCAGACAGACGGACGGACGGACGGACGGACGGACGGACAGACAGACGGTCATTAGCGAATTAAAAAAAAATATATATATATATAGATAGTCTACTTGAACCTTTTATACATTTATAATCTATTAAAACCAGTTTTATTGATATTTCAATTTTTATTAAATTTAATAGCTACTTGAAAAATTTATTTTTAAGATTTTTTTTTTATTCTGTTCTCACGATAATTTTTTCATTTAATTGTCTTTTTAAAGGATGTGTTAAAGAAAGAAGACTTGTAAAATTAGTTATGAGATAATAGTAAGAAAAAAGTTTTCAAGTCTTAAAATATTTGGGAGGATATTAAACGACGTGACAGAACTAAAGAGCTTTGCATTATTTAAAAAAAAAAAAGAGAGATGTAGAAAAATAGTTTTCTAAGATTGATGATATATCAATTATATCTAAAAAAAAATCAAATATCGATATGAAAATGCACTTGCACAAGATTTGGATATTTTTTATATATCCTTGTCAGAGAGACGTGATGGTCTTTATCTGACACAAGCAGTTAATCATTCTTAGCAACATTTGTTAAAGATTATAAAAGACACATTTGGGATTTATTTTTTTAACTATTATTGAAACTTAGCAAGAATTTAAAGTATCGTTAAAAAGTAGGTCTTATAAAAAATTTTTTTAATGTATTAAAAAAATTAGAATTTAATCAAATAATCCATAAATTTCTTGTTTTAATATTAAATTAAAGCATCACAATTTAGCTTTTGTAATCAAAATAAATATGTCTTTAGTGACATTATTGACGTTCAGTGACAACTGCGTTAATATAACTGACAGATGAAACAGCTTAATTGAAAAAAAAATTAAATGAAAATCATATTAAATAAGTTTATTTTTAGATTATTAAAAAATATTAAAGAAATTCATTAATTGATACTCTAAATCAGCGGTTCCCAACCCGTGGGCCGCGGGCTAATTGGAACTGAGCCTCGGACGTCTGAGAAAGGATAAATATATTTATATAAAATTATAAAATTATATATATATACACTAGGTATCAGTGTTTTTTTTTTTTTACTGAAAAAGTGGGCCGCACATCAAAAAAGGTTGGGAACCACTGCTCTAAATGGATCTTATTTAAAATTTATTATATAAGAGCTCAGAGAAATAAAATCTTTCTCAAATTCCACTTTAACATTTATATAGAGAGGCAAAGGACATGTGTCCACGTACACGAGAAAAAACCAAGAATAATACTGCTTTAGAAAACAAATAAAAATTTTTTTTTCAATTCAAACAGAAAGATTTTCACCGTAACCCCTAAAAGATAGACAACTTCGAAACACATGTGTTATTTTGGCTAACAACCTTCAGGCGCAACGGCTAAAAGTTGTATTAAGAATAAATAGAATCGAAAAAGAGTATTAACTGAATTAACCAGATGTGAATGGGCATGGGCGTAGCCAGACATTTTGTTGGGGGGGGCAACCCCTCGTTATGGCGAGGGGGGGGTTTGCAATTAATATATACATAGATTATTAATTATTTATTTAGATTAAAAAAAAAATTAATGTAGGCCTTAGTGGATTGTGGCGTTAAAAAAAAAATTCCCAATGTGAAAAATATATATTTGTTTGTTTGTTTTTTTAATTTTTAGGACAAGCCAGGCCCTGCCTCTCCCTGGCTACGCCCATGTGAATGGGTAAAAAGTGTGAGTATTAAAAAAAAAAATAGATACGTAATCATCTCTAAGGGAAAAATGTATTTATTTACTTCCTTATTTTTAAATTAATAATTTTAAAATTAAAAAATTTATGAAAATTGGCTTTAATTTTTATAAAGTCCAATTTGTTTCAATTTAACAAAAAAAAAAAAGAGCTATTTTAAAAGATTCGTTTTTAATGGATAAACACTTTTATCCTTTCGTGTAAAGCGGAGGATTACATGTATTAAAATTGACGTCTGAATATTATTAAAAATTTTCTCTTTCGAATTTTCTAATTACCCTATTATCTTCTTTCCTGTAATTATTTATTACGTGAACAAGGATTACAATGAGCAAAGCAGCTAGGTGAAATAAAATTTTTTTATATTATTTCGTTGACGTTTCGTGAATGCGTAGTGACAATTTTTTCGTCCTGAGGATGGAAGCAAAGCGTTCTCGAAACGTTCTAGACCAAGAATTTTAGACATGAAACCAATACTTTCTCTCTATATATATTAACAGGCTAAGTAAGAGAAAGTAAAAATTGCTAAGTTTATAAATGATGAAATTTTAATTTTTCTGCTTTTTTTTTTCTTTTTCACCAAGATAATTGCTTGAATCTATTTAGAGTGTTGGTTTATGCAGTCAACCCGAGGCAGAAAGAAATCTCCTCTGACAGACAACCGAAGGGGTCGGGGGATTATCGGAGCGAGTTTTAATCTACTTTAGATTTTGCATTTATTAGGCAAAATAATTAACGAAAACCTTTTAGAAAATACAAATATAGTAAAAGCGATTTTAACAAATAAATTTAAATAGTTTACTTGAGTAACCTCTTAAAAAAAAAATAAAAATTAAATTATAGTCCGGCTAGTTTCAGAAATCTTATCCCATTTCTAAAGTTTTACTTCATGAGTGCCACGCCCAAATCTCCTTACTTCTCTTTAAAAAACAATCTGTCCATAGTTATTTTTAACAATAAATTTCAAGTGAAATATCAAAAAATTTGGATTAACAAAATACCGTAACTAAAAAACAAAAAAACTGAATAACTCAAATTTTATAAACTACATACCCAGTTCGTAACCGTCTCAAGGATTTTCAATAAAATTGTCTAAAGAGTACTCATATTTTACTGATGTACTTGCTTTTCAATTTTCTGAAAATCAGCTTTAACAGCTGTAATCTTACTACTTTGATCCCCATACCCCCTCGTTGCGCCACTGGTATTATTTCTACAAATAATTTAAATTGGTTGTTTTGGTAGCAAGCTTGGAAAAAAGGATAAAGAATAAAGCCCGGTAGTTAGGCAGCCCAAATGGCACACGCTTACTAAACTTTTTTTCTGATTAAAACAATGAGATAATTTTTATTTCGATATATTATTATTATATTAAAAAGATAAATTTTTATGGTTATTATTTTGTTAAAAATGGTGTTCGGCCTATTGTCTGCTTTAAAAAAGGTATTTCAAACAGAGACAAGCTGCCATTTGGGCTGCTGCCTAACTACCGGGCTTTAGTCTCAATACTATTGCAATAGATGGTACCTTCATTAGGGCCAGGTTAAAGTGATGAATGTACGAAATTAGTCATTTAAAAACAATTTTAAAATTCTATTATAATAACAAAAACAGTCAATTTTCCATTCAAGATTTTTCTTATGAATATTTCTCAAAAGTTTTAAAAATAAAATTGTATCGGATTAACAAGGAGAGGATGCAGCCAATAATAAAAGAATTATTTTTCACTCTTTATTCTAATTGCTAAATGCAAATAATAAAACTATTCGGAATTGGTTGCATCCTCTTTGTTAATCCAAATCGGTAATAGTCGCAACGTGTTATATAAAATTGTGTCATCATCCAATGTTTACTAATTGCATAAACAAAATATAAATTCATTGCGTTCATAAGACCAAAGCAAATTAAATAAATTACTGTTTATTTAAAAAAAAAAATTTATCATCCTAAAAAACAAGTATTCTGTAGGTAAATTCGCTTTAGGTTAAAAAATATTTTTTTTTAGTGTTTTTCTTTTATATTAATATATTAACGCACTCTCTTTTAAAAAAAATCATTACCTGTTATATTTCCTACATAGACTATATAGTCTTAAAACTTTTCAAAAGATCTTTCTTTCTGTTTATTCATAATTTAATTAATCGATTAAATTTTTAAATTAAAAATCAGTTCCTTTTTTTATATTTAACAATACACGTTTTAATTTATAAAAGCATCTTAGAAATCAATATTAATAAAGATAAAATAGAATAATTAATAAGAGGGAAATGAGAATTTCCTGGCTCAGCAGTTAATGCAGTAGCTTAGCGAACAAGGTGAAATTGGCTCAAGTTAAAGACTTGGAAATTTTATTCAAAAGAAAACTGTTGTGGCCATAACCGAGTGATTTAAATTAGAGAGCCAATACAGTTTTTACATTCTTAGTAAATTTTTTTTTAAATGAATTTATAAAAATTCTTAATATAAAAGTTTTAAAGAAATAAATAATATGAACTATTTTGATCAAGTTTTTCATTATTAATTAATTTAAGATCTCGTTCCATTCAAGTTCTGCAGAACTTTCCCAATTAACCTCTTACAACAATTCACCTTAACAATCTGGTCGTTTAGAGGGAAAGCTCGTGTTTCAAGATCTAAGGGTCAGTTGTTCTCCCCCCACCATCCGCACGAGGGTTATCCGATACCTAAAGGCTTCTAAATTTAAGAAAAAAAAACTATCTTCATTGTATAGAAAGTCAAGTTTTTTCGACAAACAAGATAGAATTTAATATCACATTCGCATTGTCCCTTTCTAATTGAATCTATGATACATTGATCACTATAAATTATAAATACTTTCTGTCTATATATTTCATATATAGGGTAAGAGAAAGTAAAAATGACAATCTCTCATGTCAATTTTCACCTCTACTATTTATCAAGACGATAAATAAAATACAATTGGACATAAAATTGGGGGAAACTGTAGACTGTAGGGGGAAGAAAACAAGCCAATCTAAATGCTGAGTAAAAAAGAAAAAGCCTAATATATCTAATTGCAAAAAAAAGTTGAGATCAAATTGAAAAAAAAAGAACACAAGAAATACGAGATAAAATTGCAAAAAGAAAAAGAAAACCTTAGAAAATTGCAGACGTACAGACATAGGCTAATTGCATTAGAGAGTAATTAGAGAATGAAATAATTAAAGTGTTAAAAATTTTGTATGTAAAAAAAAGACAGCTGGAATTGCGAAAATTTTTAATCGTTTATTAGCTTGTGGTCCACAGAGCCTCAGGTGCAAGGCCACCTGTAAGTAATCAAAAAGGGATTTGTGGATTACTTTAATTAGAGGCAATAGTATTTTTATTAGGCCCCGAGATGGAGTATCAAGATGAACAAAAACAAATTAATTAATTAATTGATCATATATTCCTTGGCTCCTGGTTTTCGAACCCGAGATCTCCAGTCTATTCTGGGACTCTTGACCTATGAAATTTTACGATATTAAAGTCAACAAAGAAGTTTTAAAAAAATTTGCGATCAGTGGCGTAGCGAGGGGGGCCCCCCGGGGGTCATCATGCCCCGGGCGCTACTCACAAAGGGGCACCAAATAGTTCGCAAAACAAAAAATTGCTGGATAATTTATTTTTATTATAAGTGATTTCTGGAAAATATATTTTAAATTTAGTGCTAGTGAAATATAATAATTTTGTATATATTTACACATAATATATGCTTTTCGAATGGGGGGGGGGGCGCTAAAAAGGTATTGTGCCCCGGCCCGAGTTAAGCTCGCTACGCCACTGTTTGAGATTCAAAAAAAAAAAAAAATTACATATTTAGCTGCGATTATGAAAAGCTCAGGATATGTCACCTAGCCAAATAATAGGTTTTTTTTGCTATACCTACTCTGCTAATAACTCACTAAGGACGATTTTTGAATTATGACCATATTGCAGCAAATTAACGTTAGGCCTATGTATCAAAATTTTCAAAATCGAAAACGAAAGAGATAAATCAAACGGATATTCCGGACTTATATTTAAAGGAATATACTCCTTTCACCAAGGAAATTTCTAAAGAATTATTTTGAAATAAAAAATTAATAATAGAATATTTTATTAGCTGTGAATTTAAAGATTTTATCATTAAAATTTATTAAACTTTACCTTATCTTTAAAATAATAAAAAAAATTTCTTTAATTAATTTAAGAATTAAGTATAATAAATATTTATTTAAAGATTCGTGTATGTTAAGATCAGATTAATGAACTGTTGGCAGAATTCCTGTGAGGGTCATTTTAAGAATCGATTTCAATTCACTAGTTAAATTTCTAATTAAAATAAAGAGGAGAAACCTTGCTAAAATCTCCACCTCCAATTCTGATTAATCATTGAATAGTAGTAATGATAATTATATAATTTTTCTCTCGCACATCTGTCGTCAATTATGTAGAAATAAATTAAAATTTATTTTATCATTTCGCTAAAAAAAAGCGATATTTTTTTAAATTATTATTGTAACATAAAATAATTTTTGAAATGTTTTAATTTAGATTATTATAATTATTTCAATTATGTAATTAGAATTACCCCTTATTGGTATTTCATATTATTTGTTTTTAATTAATTTTCATGTTCACTGCCCAACAGAGAGGGAGAGGGGGGGGCATTCGAAGGAGACATATTCTATTCAGTCAAATGGAAATTTAAAATTTACCAGTCTTATCAATAAAGTCAATATATTGTTGATTTCTAAATTGTCTGTGTCTCTAAGTAAAAAAAAATTGTAAAGTATTTTTAGTAAAAATGATTAAAAATCTATTTTTTTATTAAGTAATTTTTTAAACAATTAGGTAGTGTAAGATGGAAATAGACCAAACCAAAGGATTAGATCCTTGATAAGATTTGTCAATAATTTTATAAGCATTTTCTATCTCCACCTACAAGAATCATACACCTTCCTTGTCAAAAAATGACTGAATGACATGACATACTGACTTTCTCTTTAAAAGAAATTCAATATTGTAACATACAGTATATCAAATACCAAAAAATTATGGAGGGCTGAATGACCTCGGGTTCACAGCCGGTAAATAAAGAATTAAAAAAAAAAAAAAAAATACCAAAAAATGCAAAAATATTTTATTCTATTTTTACGTGCTAGGGCTTTAATTTAAAAACTGATTTTATTTTTTATTAAGTGACGAAAAAAAATATTGTGTTGAAAAATATTTACTCATCCGAGTAAAAAAAAAAATAAGCTAAAGGATTTTCCGGTGATTAAAAAAATCAGATTTTTTTTTAAGGGATAATGTGTTTAATATGGAAAAAAATAAATTTAAAGCAAGAAATTAAAAAAAGAGGTAAAAATTGAAAATATTTTTTTAATTTTTCCAATTTATTTATAAATTGCATCCTGATCTCAGTTTCTCTTTTTCGATATAATTTTATATTAATTTTTTCAGATATAAATTTTTTGTAAAATGAAAGAAGGAATCAGCTTCCGACTTTGACTTTGCAGTATAATATGGTACCTGCAATAAGTCACAAGATCTATCATTACAAAACAAAGAAGAGACCGAAACGTCGACAAAAGAAAATAAAATAATTCGGGCCGAAAACAAGTCTTGTTTTTATTTCATCTTCTATTATTATTATTATTTTTTTTAAAATTTGTTTGTCTTTTTCGGTATCTGAGACCATTTAGACCCCGTCGTTATTTATTTCAATTGATTGATTTTATGTAAATAAATTTTTTCGCATAATATAATATGTTATGATTAAAGTCCGGATTTTTATGCAGCAAAAGCCCCTAAATATGCCATGTAATCAGGGCCGGAACTAGGAGGGGGGACAAAATTTAATTTGCCGCCCCCTCCTTATAGTTTTCTATACAAAATTCATATCATTTTACCTTTTTTTTTTTTTTTAGTAAATCTTTCTTTAATTGCCGCCCCCTGATATCTGCCGCCAGGGGCACATGCACCCACTGCCCCCCCCCCTCCCTAGATCCGGCCCTGCATGTAATATACAGTAAAAGTAATAAAATATGTAATATATATGACAAAAATATCAAGTAAAAGGCTTTTAATTAAAGGCAAATCATGATTTCTACTGATGTTAAACTAATCGTGTTCCAAAGTAAAAAAATTTTTATCCGGTTATTGTAAAAAAAATTTTCTCTGTGCTTGCTTTCGTCGCTTTTGTTAAAAAAGTTTTTGAAAGGGTTTTTTTTTTTTTTTTTTTTTGCAAATTGCATAAAATTAAAAAATTAAAAAAAATAAAACTTTTGTCGAAATATGTTTAAAGTTTTAAATATGCAATATTCACCAAATATGGAAAAATATGCAATATATAATTTGAACCCTAGTGCCAAGGGAGCATGATTCGGATGGAAAATTGGTTTTCCGGGACGTACAGTGAGCGCCACAATTAAGTCCCCACCTGATAGCTAGAGCCTTAAGTATATGGTGTTTAGTGAAATAAGTTTAATGACCGAAGAGGTAAAATGTAAAATCTGGTAGAGATGATTTTATTTTATTACCTTTTCAAATTTAAAATTATTTCACCATATACCATACACTTATACCATAAACTTAAGAATCTAGTTATCAGGTGGGGACAGGACTTAATTGTGGCGCTTCCTGTGCATGTTAGCAATTCGAATATGCAAATGCATAGGAATCCGGGCTTTAGTTATGATTACATTAAAAATAGAGTATTTTTAATTATTTTTGATACATTTAATAGTTGATTGCCCTCCTTCATTCTATGACACTGAATTGTAAAAATTTTAAAATAATAAATTCAATTCATCCAATAAGAATATGAAAATAATTTAAATTGAGAAATTGGTAAATTTGAAAACAAATATTTTACCCTTGACATTTTTCACCTTTCAATAAATATTATTTTTAATGAGAAAGCGAATAGGGCGGAGGCGTTTACCTGTAGGTCGTCGGACAGCAAAGGTGATAGGTTGTCAATCAATCAGCGTTGAGTGAATGTGGGGGAGAGAGAGAAAGAGCGAGAAATCGTTGATTTGCTGGTAACAACAATGCAAGGATCGGTCGGGGTTGCTTGCGTGTACACAACACCAGAGCGCGGGCCGGTCTGAGCCCTTCGAGTGGTGCTGGACCGCCCTCCGCCCTTCTATAGCGAGGAGTGGGGAGCGCAGGCGCGAGGTGCTACTCCCAAACCGCCCCTACACACCGTGCCTCCCACCATCTAGGCTCTTATCATGACCGCAACTGTTAAGGTCCTTCTCTCCTGAGGCCATGGACAAATGCTAATTTTTCAAAGGGAAATTTTTCTTAAAGTTTAGACCAGCTAGATCCCAAAGGGTCATGGAATATATTCCTAAGAGAAAAGACCGTCCAAAAAGGTTTACATTACTCAAGTGGGATAGGATCCAAACTGTCTGAACAATCTTTAAGTTACTTATCGGATTTAATAGTTAATGAAATTATAAAAAAATCAACTGATTGAAACATTATTTTTATTTAAAGGTTGCTTGTTGACCAGAAGAAAACTTTAGAACCCCCTCCCCCCTGGCCGAGAACCTAGAGATGTTGACAATATTGATAAACTTAAAGTCAAGGAATGCGGGGATCCCAGGTAGTCCGATGAATATTTATTTAAATCATTTGGATACCAAATGAGCCTGGACACTATTAGTATATCCATGGGCGTAACGAGAATTTGGCTGGGAGGGGGGCATGGGACCGGCTATCCTCCGGGGGCCTGAAATGCCCCATATTTTTTCAATTTTTCTTGGGTCGGGGAGCTTTCTGGGGGTGGGGACCGGGCCCCCCGGCACCCCCTAGTTACGCCCATGTATATATCGTAATTAATATTAAGTATAGTTAAAGTCTATATGGCCTAAGATGCCGAAAAGACTTAAAAAAAACTTTGGAAATTTTTTTACTCTACTTGTTTGGTATATTGGTTACAAAGGGAGTAAGTAGCAAAGAACAAGACCGGCTCCGATAAAAACGGAAAAAAATAATGAAAATTTCTCTTTGAGAGGGCCCGGGCCCTCAGGGCTCAGGGATATACGGTATTTTAAAAATATTTTTTGTATGGTCTCATAATGGGGTTTAGAACTTATGATTTATTCCAATATCCATTTCTCAGATTGTAAATTCTTTAGGGATGTGTTTATTTTTATTTTCTTTTTACACATTTAATTTTTAATACCACCACCCTTTTGTGGAAGCTAAGCTTTCTTTAGCTAGCCTGTTAAAGGTGATTTGGACCCTCTTTCTGTCTCAGTTTTTTTTTATTATTAAATAACCAACTGGCTTATTGGTCCCACTAAACAATTTAGTGGGACATGGTTAGTTAATTTATTTCTTCATTTAAAATTTAAATTTATGGGATAATTACAAGCGGAGTAAAGGGAACTTAAACAAAAAGAACAACAAATGATATCTTGCTTCTTCTTTGTATACAAAGATAGCAAATGACGGCATAAAATAGCAAGTGAATTTTAAAATTGAAGGGCTTAGTGGAAGATAGTCATAAGCAGCGGCGTAGCTAGCCTTTGAGGGCGGAGGGGGCGAGGCTCAACTGGGGCGCCGTTTTTCGTTCGACCTTTTGTTGTTTTTTGTTTTTTTAGTATTCGAATCTCTTTCGAGCTTTTTTTTGTAATTTTTCTACTGTTTTGGGTTTTGTGATATAAAATGAATTTATTACGAAATTACAAAAAAAAAGCCAGAGATTTTAGGAAAAAGGGGATGCGCGAGGGGCGCCAAAAGGTTGATTCACCTTGGGCGGAGGGGGCGAGCGCCCCCCTTCGCCCCAACCTGGATACGCTACTGTGTGTGAATATGTGTTTGTTAGTGTGAGTGTGAATGAGAAAAAGTGTGAATTTTTTTTTATTATAAAAAAAAATCAATATCAAGGACTATACTATTAAAAATAAGAAAAAGATAATTACTTTTTCATAAAGATGCACCATAATAAGTTGGCAAAATTCATTTGAAGAAATCCATTCAGGTGTTGGTTTCTGCTATCGCTCGCTTACTATCTAAACAAAAAAATCTCAAAATGTTAAATAAAAAACTCATATTCAAAATTAATTCTCTTTTGATGAATTAATTATGAATACAAGTTGACATCCTCGGCTGAAAAATAAAATGGGAAACATTTATTTTTTTTAATAGTTTATACATAGTTTTTACATAAAAAATATTATTTTAAATACACAACACAAATTCACACATTTAAGCTTCTTTTGAAGAGGTTGAGGCTTGGAGGCGTCTTCTTCATAGAGTATTGCCTTTGTTGATCTTCATAGAGTATGCCTTTGTTGATATGTATTCTTGGTCTTCATAGTCCTCGAAGAATGAATGTTCGTACTTCACTCACAATTCTTCCTTTTTATTCTTCGCATAAAAATCAGAAAAGAAAGATCATAAAGATCTTAAAAAAAGCTTTAGAAGTGCAAAAATTGCATATTCATTAAGTGTGACCACTCTCCCAAATTCAAATATCATTGTTGTTTAAGTGAAGCTAAGCTAAAGGGACCTATATTTAAATATTATTGCGCCCGGGGAGAGTGATCCCCCTCACCTCTATCATTCCCTAATATAATAAAAATCGAAAGACATGCATTTAATTTTGGCCGAAGAGAACTTTCATAGGCCTAAGGCCTAATTAATTTTGTCCGAATAGAAGAAACTTGTTGTATTTTCATTGGACTTATCATCTTAACACAAGGATCCGAACTGAACTGAGTACTGATGATGAAATACCTGCCTAAATCTAGTAATCATTTATCGAAAGGTTGTTATTACTCTCCACAAGAGAATCTTTATATTCACTTGCTGTTCGAAATCAATGTGATCAGAATCAAGAATCCAATGAAACATGACAAGTTTCGGTTTTTGAGTTATATCAAAAATAAAAAAAAATAAAAAACAAGAACTCGTCTCTTCCTTCCAAACTCTAGACTGCCTAACGCCTAACGGGGGTAAACAGTGATTTTTGATTGCATGCTGATTTTCTAGCGAACGGAAATCCGAGAGAGCTCAAGTTTACAAAAAATATTTACAAAAAAATAATGTCCCTTAATTCTAACAACAATTGAAATAATAAAGCAGAATAAAAAAAATACAGTAGATCCATTGACATTTTAAAGTTTCAATAAATAGAGAAAAAATAAAATTTGGTTTCGTTGATATGATGAGAAAAATCTTTTGTATTTGTTCTTAAATAGAAATTCTGAAATTTATGAAACAATTATTAAATAAATTTTATACTAAGAAAAATTATAAAATTTTAATTAGCAGTCACTTAAGTCAAGGACTGACTGTATATATAATTCAAATAAACCATTTAAAATGTAAAAGTAAAAAATATGATAACTATAAATTTAATTTTTATTTTGCTTTTTACAATTTTTACTTATATAACTATTGCTTGCGGAAGAAGAGTAAAGAGACAATGGAGTTATTTATATATAAATCAAATTCTTAATTAATTATAAAATTGAACATTTTACATTTACAAGATAGCTACTTTCGAAGAAATTTTTCAAACAAAATAAAAAAATAGTAATTTTATTAAATTTAAATAAAATTAAATTAAATTATTTTTTGTACTGAATCTCTAAATTTGTAATCTTTTAAGCATTTGAAACTCCCATTTTTTTTTTAGACTTCTTGGCTTTACTCGTTTTTCGCAAGCAATAATAAAAATAATAAAAATAAGCGGATCTGAGGGGATTTAGGAGTTGAAAAAAAAACCCTTCGAAATTAAATAAAAAATTGACAAAAACAAATTTTAACAAGTCTAAAAACAAATTTTGAAAATTAAACATTTAAATTTATAGAAACCGTCCCCATCATCATCGATGACATGATCTGCTTATTAAAAATAAAGAGGAGACTCAGATTGGTAAAAATATTTGCAGCCAATTAATAAATTTTGTAGCAAAATTGTTTGGTTTTTGTTTTTGTGTTTATATTGAAATTGATATTAAAAGCTTTATTATGTGTTTGTGTAGTTTAAAAATGGCTGCTTCAATTGATTAATTTGTATTAACTTTTTTGATGAAATTTCTTTAATTTGAATATTTGATTCAAAATATAATTTTTAGTTTGTAAATAAAGAATTAAAAAATCTAAATGGGCCTTATGTCCATTCCTACTCCTATAGAGAGGGCATGTAAATACCTTGTTTCATTTCCATCTTCCATTTCCATCGAATCGCTCGAAGAATACACTGGAAGAGAAGCCCTGAAGCTAAAAACCCACCCTTTCTTCATTACCTATTAGCTAAATGTTTGCCAGAATGGCAGAACACACCTTATAACTTGACGACTTGGTGATCTCGCAGAAAGGCAGCAAGGAAACCTAACCTAAAGAGGAAGAGAGTTTGGGGCCTAAAATACCTATGTGTGTGTGAGTGTTTGAGAGGAAGGGTAGGGAGGTAGAGGATTGAGAGAGTTATTTTCATCTTTAAACTTCATTTGAACTGAAAATTGAATTTTATAATCAATTTTTCTAAAATTTTCAAATATCTATAATTTTGTTTTTTTATATATAAATTGATTTTTTTTTTCTTTATTTATTACAATTTTTATTTTATTTATATATAAAAAAAATCACACGGTATAAGAATGATTCGGAAAAAAATAGAAATCTACATAATTTATTTAGAGAAATTAGTAGTTTTAGGTAAATGATGAAATTCTAATTAAAAATAAATGAACTTTAATATAAGAAAAAAAGAATATAGTAAAAAAATGAAAATAACCAAGTTGCAAATCAGGGTTCTCAACCACCGCGCATTGCAATTGCACCACGAGATGTTTTTTTAAATAAAAATTAAATTTATTTTTATTATTTATTTCATTTTTTTTTTTTTGTAGTTTAAATATAAATTACATCACGATGGACAAGTGCAAATATGAAAAAATTAAAGATACTCCCGTTCAGAAGAAAAATGAAAATTTCTTAATTATTTTTATTATTAAAGCAGGGGCGTATTTAGAATTTTTTTCGGGGGGGGGGGCCGAACTCAAAAATTTCGGAGGAAATTTCTTTTTAAGAAACTACATTTTTTTAACACGGAATTTTTTGCGAAACATTTGTTCTTTTGCGGAACCAAAGTTTTCCATCCTGCGGAAAAATTTGTTGCGCTGATGTCTGTATATCCCTATATATGTATAGGTTTTTGGAAAATTTCGGGGGGCGGGGCCCCTCGCCCCCCGGGGGGCTTATATACGCCCCTGTATTAAACTAATAGAATCATAATTTGTCTTTGAAAATGTTAATCGTTTTTCGTTTACCCGTTTTATGAATAGAAAAATTAATAAATAACGGTTTATAATTGAAAATAAGTTGGGAACCACATGACTTACATAATATATGTGTGTGAGTGTGTGTGTATATGTGCGAATTCTCAACTATTGATCAAAATCTAAAAAAAATTTTATTTTTAAATATTAAAGTTTTAAAGTTGAACTTTGATTGTAAATTATTATTGTTGTAAAAAGAATTTAAGTTTTTTTTTTTTGTCATCTTACATTACAGATACACTTGAGTTGAAGAACTAAAATTATCATCAGTCAACAAAAAGTTTGGTGATTTTTTGGAAAAACTAGTAAGAGAACATAGTTTCAAGTTAATCTAATATTGAAATGATATATTGTTCCTTTATTAGAAATTTGAAAAAATATCACCAACTATATGGTTTATAATATTTTTTCAAATTTTTAAGATTGGTCTAAATATCATATCGATATTATTTTTGACATCAAACTAGCGCTGTTATTAACAATTTCTAAAAGAATATCACTTGACTCTTTTTGACTGTAAAAATTTAAGAAGAGCTCAACTCTAGTTAAACTGTAAAAAATCTGAGTCTCCTTTAATATAATCGCTGGCCTTACTTCAAGTTCCTTGAGAAGAGAAGCTCAGTAGAAAGACTAGAAGAGAAGATCAGTTGCTACTCGAGAAGAATTGCTGCAGCAGAAGCGAGGCTCAGTTGTTACTCCAGAAGAGAGGGCAGAAGTCAAATCAATCTCATGAAAGTAGACCGGGAACTGAAAGAAAAGAAAACGACAGTAATTAATAAAATGTAATACATTTTTGGATAGTTTCGCTAAAATACTATTTCAACTTATATAAAAAAAAACAATGCTTTCTATAATAAAAATATAATATAGGCAATAGAAAGTCCAAATTTGTTTTATTGAAAATTAATATAAGAAAAAAAATTACCAGCTGACTCGAAGAGTAATGTCCTTCATCATTCGTGTATAAATAGTAATAATAACCCCTCCAACTTTTTATATAAGTCTCGTTCTGTATGATGATGCCTGTTTAGGTAAAATACAGCATCTGGAGATTGAGCCGGATAAATATTGTCTCCTAAGTTCAAGGACTATCTGAAAAAAAAAATTTAATTCCTTTTATTAAAAGTTTGAAAACATTCTAGAATCAGAAGCAAATTAGTATGTCCCCCCCCCCCCCCCAGTAGATACACAATACTATAATTCTCTTTATTTATTTTATTTTTAGATAAAAAATTACAAATTTCTGCAAGTTCTCTGCTCTTTGAAGGCTGAAGATGGCAGCGTATGATTTTAAAGAAAAATATCAATTTTTTGGACAATTTATGGAAAAAAATCTGGTGGATAAACACAACTTTCTCTTACCTTCGGTAATCGAATGTTGTGTACTGTGCTTGTCACACCAGATTTTTGTGTCGACATGTATTTAGTTTCCGACAGTAGGGTACAATTGAATTCAAGATGTAAAATTTATAAGTATGGGAAAATATTTATATTTTGATACCATGGCAACCATTTCTCCTATCTTTTCTATGGAGAACAAGAGTAAAGTGGTCTTCAGAAGATTTCAATCACAAAATGAGAATATACATTTTAAAGAGAATCTAAAAATAATTGATTTTTGAATTTTAAAAAAATCGTTGGAGCAAATTTTGAGAAAATCGAAAAAAAACTGAAAAGTGCATCATAAATACTAGTACTCTTGGTCGATTTTGGTCAAAAGCTTGTGTCAGGTCCCATGGGGGGTGCTAATTAAATATAAAATTTAACCTCCTAATCTTTTCGTTCTTGAGATATTTTGTTAAAAAAACACAAGAAACATTGAAACATTTGATTAGGGACTAAAAAAGATCATAAATCTCGACATCGAATTTTTGAATAATCAATATTTCTCTCTCTATATATATTAAATATATAAGAAAAATATGATAAAATCACCATCCCTGGACTATATCTTGGGTGCCCTAGGGCTGCCATGTCGGTATCGAGGGGCGTCAAAGGCGCCTGGGGCGGAGGTGGCGAGCGCCCTCCTTCGCCCCCACCTAGTTACGCTACTGATCCCGGCCGAAACGTTCCAATAGAGTGCTTAATTATAAATTAGATGTTCAATTAATTGGCTGCATCCTGTTCTCTATTCAACATATCAGCTACAGCCACGTCTACGTACTATTCAATTTTACAAATAAAGGACAATTAAACAGAAAATCAAAATCTTTTATTAATGAAAACAACTGTGAAAGCCTAAACTCCAAAAAAATGAGACATCTAATTAAAAATCATTGCTGTCTCATTTTCTTTTATCTCGAATAATATATGGATCAGGATGAATAGGTTCAGGATTTATATAAGTGGGGAATGAATTGTTCTAATCTATGGGCGAAAGGCCAGTAGCGATTTGAAGAAGTTAATCACCGCGATAACGGAAAACGTATAACGGCAGACGTGCTATTTGCGTGATTTCGTGCTCTATGGTAGCGTGCCAAAGTTTAATTATACGAGTGCCTTGCATACAGCAATTCTGAAGCTAAAGACACCTCTGCGGTCCTCTGCATTAAAAAAAAAGAAGTCATCGAAGTTACAAAACTTTTCGTCTTTTCTTAAACAGATCTAAAGATCCTTTGGGGTTTTTACATCTCTTATATACAACAAGGGGCGCCGGAACGAATTTGAATCAGGGGGGTGCAAAAAATTTTTTTTTAGAAAATTAAAATAATTTAATATGTTCAAATAGTATAAAACAAAAACAAATCTACTATAAAACGTTAAAAATTTTAAATAAAATCACAATTTTAATAAAATTAAAATTTTAAAAAATTTGCTAGTGATTTTATCAAAAATTTTTGGAAAAAATTTGGAAAAAAATGAATTTCTAACTACTTAAATCGCAAAAAACTGAAAAAAAGTACATCAGATTTTTTGTCCGATTTTATATAAAAGCTTATTTTTACGAAATTACAATATCTTTAAGAAATACTCATTAGACAAGACAAAATTTTTTTACACAAAAAAAGAGAAGACAGCGTTTGCTAGGCTTAACTTGTCTTAACTCAAAAATTGAATTTTCGAACTTTAGCCACTAGGATTCTCAGCAGTCGATATATTTCGTTTCCGACAGTAAGGTACAGTGAGGGGACTTAATGTCCCACCCATGCGTTTTCTAATTGTGATTATTTCATTGTTTTTACTTTCTCTTACCTATGTATATATGTAATATATATATAGAGAGAGAAAGTATTGGATTCATGTCAAAAATTCGATGTCGAGATTTTGATGGATCTTCACGTTTTGAGGTCCCCTGAATCCAAAAAAGTGGTTTTCGCGACATGGTCTGTCTCTCTGTGTGTGTGTGTGTGTGTGGGTGTGTTTTTTTTTTCGAGGGTCGGTGGAAATCTTCATAGACACTGGTGAGCCCGTACTCAACAGCGTGTGGGATTTTTACCCACTAAAACCACCTCCCTAATGGCCCTCTTGTGTGTGTGTCTGTGTGTGTGTGTGTGTCTGTGTTCAATTTTAAGCATGAAGGAATTGAGCTATGAGGCTGAAATTTTATATTTAAGTTAAACACCCCTCGGGACCGGAAAAATAAGCTTTTAATCAAAATCGGCCAAAGAGTACTAGTACTTTACTGATATACTTTTTCAGTTTTTTTCGATTTTCTCTAAATTTGCTCCGACGATTTTTTTTTTAATTCAAAAATCAATTATTTTTTAGATTCTCAATAAAATGTATATTCTCATTTTGTCATTGAAATCTTCTGAAGACCACTTTACTCTTGTACTCCATAGAAAAGATAGGAGAAATGGTTGCCATGGTAACAAAATATAAATATTTCCCCATAGTTATAAATTTTACATCTTGAAAATCTAATGTACCGTACTCTCGGAAACTAAATACATGTCGACACAAAAAATCTGGTGTGACAAGCACAGAACACAACTTTCTCTTACCTTCGGTAATCGAAAGTTGTCTGCTGTGCGCCAGTCACACCAGATTTTTATAAAAGAGATGAAAATCTTTATTGGAAAATTTCTAGGTTTGAACCATGTCTATTAAAAAATATAAAATATTAAAAAAGAAAAAAATGAAATAATCACAAGTAGAAAACACTCGGGTGGGGCTAAATATTGTCCCTCACTGTACATTAGAATTCAAGATGTAAAATTTATAAACATGGAAAATTTTCTCAAAAATTCGCTCCCTTCTATTCATTTTTTCCCCAAAATTCGAAACCCTTTTTAAATAGCCCCCTTTACCCTCCCCCCTTGTATCCGCCCTTGACTAAATTTGATGAGTTCCCGACTAAGTTCCCATAGTCTTAAGTGTCGTTTCGATTTTTAGAAAAAAAATCATATTTTAATCTTAATCTTATAGACTTGGAGTAAAATTGAAATATTTTGTTTGTTTATTATAACGATAGCGTTTCGATTACCAAAAGTAAGAGAAAATTGTGTGCGGTCAATCACACCAGATTTTATAATAGACTTATAGGAACATAAAAATATAGGTTTTTAATTTATATAATTCAATCCTATTTGACTCCATAAAAATTTAGGAGAAAATATAGAAATTTTTACTTTCTCTTACCTATGTATATATGTAATATATATATAGAGAGAAAGTATTGGATTCATGTCAAAAATTCGATGTCGAGATTTTGATGGATCTTCACGTTTTGAGGTCCCCTGAATCCAAAAAAGTGGTTTTCGCGACATGGTCTGTCTGTGTGTGTGTGGGTGTGTGGGGTGTGTGTGTGTTCAATTTTAAGCATGAAGGAATTGAGCTATGAGGCTGAAATTTTATATTTAAGTTAAACACCCCCCCGGGACCGGAAAAATAAGCTTTTAATCAAAATCGGCCAAAGTGTACTAGTACTTTACTGATGTACTTTTTCAGTTTTTTTCGATTTTCTCAAAATTTGCTCCAACGATTTTTTTTTTAAATTCAAAAATCCATTATTTTTTAGATTCTCTTTAAAATGTATATTCTCATTTTGTGATTGAAATCTTCTGAAGACCACTTTACTCTTGTATTTCATAGGGAAGATATGAGAAATGGTTGCCATGGTAACAAAATATAAATATTTTCCCATACTTATAAATTTTACATCTGAATTCATATGTTCCGTACTGTCGGGAACTAAATATATGTCGACACAAAATCTGGTGTGACAAGCACAGTACACAACTTTCGATTACCGAAGGTAAGAGAAAGTTGTGTGCTGTGCGCCAGTCACACCAGATTTTTTTTAGGATGTAATTAGGCATTAAAAATAAAATAAGAATTATAAATTAAAAAATCTCACCTAATATTGTTCAAAATATAAAATTAACTAGACTTGTAAAAACGAATAAAAAAGAAAGTAATAAATCTAATAATAGAAAACAAATATAAATCTCGGAAGATGAACAAATCGAACGACACTCAAAAGGGATCTCAACCAACGTATGAATGGGCGAGAAAAAGATAAAGTAGAGCGCTACTTTTGCACAGAGAAAGAGAACGAAAACACCATTCATTCACTCTTATCCCCACACTTTCATATGCAGAGGTTTCTAGAATCATCTCCATCAATTTTGACGAAAAAAATTATCTATTTACTCACACTCATGTTAAATTATCTTTTTAATTTGATATTATTTTTTTATTTTGTATACAGATGAAAATACTTTTAAAACGAAAAAGCATATCCAAAATAATTAATAATAAAATAATTTTCATTCTATATTTAATTCATAAGAGTCAGTCTTTTTACGATTATGTAATAAAAATGAAAAGGATTAAAAAGGAAAATAAATACCTAGGAAAGTGAAGATAAGGTTGGAGGTCGGCGTTTTTAAAATGAAAAAAATCGTGGAGAAAAGACATCGTGGATCAGTTGTCGAGATTGAATGCTTAGGTGCTTGTTAATCAGGCGGGAGCGGAGACGATTTCTTTTGGAAGCTTCTTCACTGACCGTGGGGCTCATACTGAAGGTGGTGACGCCGGCAACTAGTGGGGAACAAACGAAACAATCGTGTCACGTGACATCAATGCTGCTATGCTATTAAGGCAGGCGCTTAACTACACCAAGCCCGAGGGCTTATTATTATTATTTTTTTTTTTTAGACCATAACTGATGTAATTAATATATATATATATATATATATATATATATATATATATATATATACATATATTGGGGTTCAGGCATTTCTATTTAAGTCATCTGGTATCCAAATGGCTTAAATAAAATCATCGGACTGCCTGGAGTCCGAACCCGCGACGTTTGGTAAAGGAGGTAGGCACGCTACCTACTACGCCAAACTCGGGGGCTTATTATTGGTTAAATTACATATAATTAATTGGCGGAACAATAAAATTAATAACTCCTCCTCGAAGAAAATCCTGGTTGCTCCACATCCAATCTGATAAAAATTGGCTGCCAATTGAATATAAATATGTAAATTCATTTGAATATATAATAAGTGTTTCTTTGTTTTCAACATTTGAAGTTATATGTTAAAACACATGTTGAAAAGCATTAAAAAAAGAAAGAGACGAAATGAGAAATTAATTAGTCATAAAGTGCTAATAAACGAATCATGAATGGCGTTCTGATGATTATTTTAAAAATCTTTAAATCTATTTTGGGTAATTTTAAACGATATACCAATGTTAAATATTTAATATCAATCAAAAAATGAATAAATTAAAAAAAAAATACTTACGATTTTTGATAAATGTGAAGAGTTAACACTTAAAAAAAAACACTTTAATAAATTCACTTGTTAAATTAACCAATCACTCGCATCTCTAAAATCAGATTCCAGTAGTCAAGGACAGGGTCAAGAATAGATAACCCTGAAGCTAGGTACAAGATGGTTTGATTGTTTTCATTTGGAGAAGAAGCTTTTTCATTATAATTTTTTTTAACTATGCATTTTACTATTAATTAAAAGAGAATTTAATTAACAATTGATTTTATATAAAAAAATATTCAATCAAACATAAATAAATCAAAATTTTTATTTAAAATGAAAATATGCCTATGAAAAAAAAATTTGTTAACAAGAGGGAAATACAAAAAAAGATTTGAAATTATAATGAAATTGTAGTAAAGATGAATAATTATAATTAGTTGTTGCTTAAGAGTATCTCATTAAATGACCGTCTTCCTAGAAAATTCACCCTTGATATATTTCTATTCTCAAGTATTTATTAATTTAAATAAGCGAAAAATGTAGGTACCGCCGACAGATCCGTGGTGCGACTCCCGGCGGTACCTACATTTTTCGCTTATTTAAATTAATAAATACTTGGTTATATGTTTTTCATAATTACTTCATGGACCAACACATGATATATCAGGGGCGTATATAAGGGGGGGGGGCGCCCCCCCCCCGAAATTTCCCAAACACATATACATATATAAGGATATACAGACATCAGCGCAACAAATTTTTCCGCAGGATGGAAAACTTTGGTTCCGCAAAAGAAAAAATGTTCCGCAAAAATTTCGTGTGAAAAAAAATTTAGTTTCTTAAAAAAAAATTCCGCAGAAAAATTTTCGAGTTCGGGCCCCCCCCGAAAAAAATTTCTATATACGCCCCTGTGATATATATATTCTTTATATTTCTATTCTCGGTTATTTTTGCTTGGGAGGGGGGGGGATTTCCCCCCCCCTCCCCCCCCCCCTTAGAAGAAAATAGTATATTCTAAGCCTAGCCGCTACATACAAACAAACTCACATTCACTCTTTATAATTATAGTAAATTAAGTATATAAGATGGTATAGATAAAAATATAGAGATATATACAGTATATGGTTTATATGTATATAAATTAAGTAGTACAGTAAGTACTTTATTATTTGCCCTCCCAAGCAAAAACTGAAATGACGCCTCAGTGAGCGCCACAATTAATTAAGTATATGGTAGAGTATAGTGTAATAATTTTAATGACCGAAAAGGTAAAACATAACATTTGGTATAGATGATTTTATTTTATTTACCTTGTCAAATTTAAAATTATTTCACCATATACCATGTACCATATACTTAAGTTTTAACTATCAGGTGGGGACTTAATTGTGCACTCAGTGTACCTTAAAAAAATCATAGCCCTCTCCCCCTCCTTTCTTCATGAACTAATCCTTTATGTCCCTGTAAAATGTCTTAGTTTGGCTAAAAATTTTAGCCAGATATGGGAAAGAAATTAAAAAATTTGGTTCATAAAACAATATATAAAATATAGTATGAGAAAAAAAAATTGTTCAAAGTGAATTAAATTTATTTTTGAAACAACATTAAATAGAAATTTAATACAATATAACAACAAATCTTTTAATTCTTTTTTTTTTTTAATTAACAGTTTATAAATCTTAAAAAATAATTGTAATAACTATTTAATAAATAGGTTATCAAAATAGGAATTAAAAAAAAATGAAATATTAATCAAATGGTATCCCAATAAATCAGAGAAAGTACAACATTATCACATAATATGAATCTAAATCAGGGCCGATCTTTTAAACAGTATCTGAGAAAAAAAATTGTAAATATTTTTTTTTTAACCAGACTTTCTTTTTGGTGTTCTCTATGCTTAGGTTTTTGGAAAAATAATTTTTTTTTATTGAATAAATTTTGGGAAGATTTCGGGTTCAATCAAAATAAAACGCTTTTTGTTCTGGAAAAAGTTTTCAAATAACTTAACTGGGCAAATTCGATTCAGGATGAGAATGAACAGTGGCGTATCTAAAGGGGCTGCAGTACCCTCAGCCCCCCTCCCCAAACCCCGAAATCCAACAAGTAAAAAAATAAAAAAATCTAATGTGACTGGTCGCACCAGATTTTTTCTGTCCAGATATATTTAGTTTCCGCCGATATATTGCTTCAAAAGATTTCAAGTGAAAAATGAGAATATACATTTTAAAGAGCATCTAAAAAAAAATTTATTTATGAATTTTAAACAAAATCGTTGAAGCGAATTTTGAGAAAATCGAAAAAAAGTGAAAAAGTACATCAGTAAAGTCAGAATCAGTAAAGTATTAGTACTTTTGGCCGATTTTGTTCAAAATCATCGTCTCACGCCCCAGGGGGGTACCTAACTTAAATATAAAATTTCAAACTCTTAGCTCTTTTCGTTCTTGAGATATTTTGTTCCCGGACACACAGACAGACCATGTTGCGAAAACCACTTTTTTGGATTCAGGGGACCTCAAAACGTGTATAATAATCAAAATCTCGACATCGTATTTTTTACATGAGACCAATACTTTCTCTCTCTATATATTAACATATATAGAGGTAAGAGAAAGTAACTAAACTGCTCAAGTAGTAGACGATCTAAAAAAAAAAATTTCCGTGGGCGGAACCCGGGCCCCCCTTATCCATTGAGAGGTACCTTACTAACCATACCCCCCAAAACCCCCGAGCCCCCCTCCCCAAATAAATTTCTAGATACGCTACTGAGGATGACTTAAGCAAATAAAGAAATTTTATTTTGGCTGCAACTGCTCTCTTCATCATTCAAACAATCACCATATTCTATAATCTCTAATTCATATCTAATTTTCCCCATCATCAGGGTAAATAGGGACTATTGCAACAGCAGCCCGAGTGCATTGAACCCAAAGCAGTCAGCATTGATCGGCCCTGCTTTAAACTACTACGTTTAAAATATTTTAATTTTATTTTGTCTCCTTCGTATTTTGGCATCCTAGTACGGTTTTATAATTGAATAAGTTTTTTTTTTTCTAAGTTGGCTAAAATTTTTTAATTTCTATTAGTGAACTATTTTTATTACAGGTTTATAACAATTGTTAGTTTTATTTAAATTATATGTCATTTACCATAACAATTATTCTTCAATATTTATTTAAAAATCATTATCCTTTAGGTACCTCTGCTCTGATGAACAGGGGCAATTTATTCCAAATACTTGGGAGACAATAAATGTTTAAATATTTTTTTTTTCTAACGCAATTATTAACATCAAACATGTAATTATTTTCGAGCTGCCTTCCGAAGGATAAAATTCATAATTCTTTATTATGGCTTTTTTTTTTTTTTTTAATATGTGATTTATCAAAAATAAGGAAAATATTTTGAATAAAATTTCATGAATCATTCAAAAAGAAAATATAAAAATTTGCTTTCATCTCTCCTTAAAAATTTAAAAAAGATATCAAAATACATATTAATAAATCTTAGGGTATTTATATTAAAATTACGCCCTTATCAGTTTTTTTTTTTTTTAAATAATTAAAAGTTCTAATGAAAGGTAATTTTTCCCTAAAATATCCATTCCATATTTCATTAAATTAAATAGTAGTCCAAGGAAGGAAGCAGCACCAACTAAAAATTAAAGCCTCCGATTTAATATAAAAAGATCTTTTAATTTTTGGCTGCTCCTGCTCCCTTCCTTGTGTGTAAACCAACAGCCACGTACTTCATTTGTTGGTAAAAGTAGGCCTAGAGATCAGAAGTTCACAACCGTTATTTGATCAGTCACATGCTGGAACGATAGATCTTTTTATATTATATCGCCTGCTGAGAATGTTGAGTGGCGAAAGTTCGAAATTCAACAATTCAAGAAAAGACATTTGAAAGTTTTATAAACATATACATTTGAATAGCCGGACAACAAATGAATAGGCCAGAATCAATAACAAAGAATGGAAATTTATTTTTCTCAGCAGGCTATATGTATGTCTGGCGAAAGGGTATTAAGTCTTTCACAGGATTATATGGGCATCAAAATTTAGCAGTTTATCATAATAATCTTGGATACCAATCAATTGAAATAAATGTGGACTGTAATTGGCAGATGCCGAAAAAGATCCTAAAATAAATTTTAAAAAAATCATAATAATCGAATCAATATATTTCACTGACAACTATTCCTCATAACCTTGCAGTGGTATCTAGGTTTCATTTGCTCTTTTTGTCAATAACAAATTCAAATAAAATTTATTGACGATGAGAGATCAAAGGCTCAATAACAATCTCCAAGGAAAGTCGGAAGAATTGATCGAAACTTTCACAACTTTTGGTATACAAATGGATTAAATAAAATCATCGGTCCGAACCCGCGACCGTTGGTATACAAGGTAGGCTCGTTGCTACCAACTACACCAAGCCCGAGGGCAATAAAAGAAGTTATATTATGGTGTTTTATAAGGTTGACTTTGATACCCCTTCGTCATTAAATATTCCTTTATAGAGATCGCAGATCCAATTTCGTTTACATACACCCCGGTTGAGAACTACTAATTAGATAAAAGAATAATAATATTAATAGTGAACTTTAAAAGTTGGATAAAAATGTGCCTTAGATAAGGGTGTCTTCATCTTCATGTTGAAATGTTGAAGATCGCCTTCCTAACATAGTAGATTCATCCCTTTGTAAAGATCCGCCTGATTCTGGTGAACTTCCTGCAAGAGGCGGTTGTTGAAGTTGAATATGCATTGATGATGAGCCATGAGTTTGTCCAATTGAAGGCGGACTTTCAAGAGTCATCATTAATTGACTATACGATTCTCGATAACCCGAAGTGCTCGATGTTTGAGAAACTTCATCCCAAGATAGATCGCGTCCGCAAGTCTCAGCACATCGTGATGACTGATGACGTGATCTTCTTATTGTGCTTGTTCCAGAGCCAATACTTCCGCTAGTTACATCTCGAACTGACATTTCCATATCTCCAGCCATTCCATTTCCAGATACGCCAATACTAGGAGTGGATTCAGCTGTAATGGATGATTGGCCGGTTGTTTGTTGCGTTCTTTCTTGTAATTTTATATGGGAAACCTGGAAAAAAAAACAATAATTTTATTTCCTTATAGATACCTCAAAGGACTAAATTCTGGTTATAGTAAAGATTTATGGACCATAATTAAAAACATTTTGATTACATAAAAGCAAAATCAGCTAAATCTCACACTGTAATATATTAGCCCGAAAGTACCGCAATTGCCTCAACTAGTCTCGCAGAAGCTAGGCTGGGAATTGGATTCAATGAGTAGATTATGTTCATGTCTGTATTACACAAACCAGAAAAAAGAATTTCATCCTTTTACTCCAAGCCCTAGATATTAATTGTTTAACTTGATTCTAGCACTCTGGCCTCTGCGACTCCTCAGCTGAACATTCTGAAGCTGTCAAATATATTTTGTTTTTGTTTTTAGGAATTTTAAGGCAGTTAACACTTGGCCAACCGATTATATTCTATATATATGGGGCATTCCACGCCAAATCGAACTGTTTGAAAAATTTTAATTTTTGATAATTTTTGGTGCCCCCTTAAAAAACCCACCTGGTAAATTTTGAGATTTTTTTGATCATTGGGAAAATCGAAATATGGCATGATTTTCAGAAAAAGACTAAAATTTTGAAATTTGAAAATGACACGGAAAAATTATTCAAACAAAATAATTGAATTTTTTCTTGAAAACTACACAAAAAAAACAACAAAAATTTGAATAAAAAAAAAAAGTTGGAAATTGGACCATTTTTGAACGAGTTACGAGCAAAAAAAAAAACAAAAAAACGGGGTTTTTTCAAAACCGATGATCAAAAAAAATCTCAAAATTTACCAGGAGGGGTTTTTAAGGGGTACTAAAAAATATCAAAAAATATAAATTAAAAATTAAAATTTTTCAAACTGTTCGATTTGGCGTGGAATGATGCTCCTATATAGTATATCAATATATTGGGGTCCAGACATTCTTATTTAAGCTATTTGGTATCCAAATGGCTGAAATAAAATAATCGGACTGCCTGGGATCCGAAACCGGGACCCTTGGTATAAAAGGCCAGCACGCTACCAACTACACATATAAACATACTAATTCTACAAACAATTATTCTGAAGTGACAGAACCGATTAAAAAATTTAGTCAATTTCAAAAGGGAAAAATTAATTTTGCATATTCCTTAGCAAAGTCTCACGGGAAATAAATATAACGCAGTTTTCTACAAAAACTATAGTTGGTTAAAAACGGGACAAAATTGACATTTTTATTAAAACGACGGAAATATGAAAAAAAAGGTACTATCCCGATCAAAACGGTACGTACGCTCACCCTACCTCAATATGACTTCGACGGCTTTTCCGTAGTCTAAAAGTTTTTCTGCTTTGCGCTTTGGATCTTTGAAGTCTTGGTTTTGGCTGGGAGCCCATTTCACCAGAACTATCATCGTTAGGGCTGCTTGGACTCAATGGCGTTGTTGAAGTTTCACCTAGACATATTCAAAAATCACACACAAATACAATTAATGTAAAATATTTATTCATCTCGTGGGAGTAATGGTTTTGAAGTATTTAAAAAAAAAAGCTGTAGTTCCGAAACCCATAACTTTAAGAAATTATTTTTTCCCTTCCATCAAATTTAAAAAAAGTTGATGAAATATATAACAATAAATTTTAAATTGTTAATTTCTCAAATTCTAAAAAAAAAAAAAAAAAAAATTCTAGTTAAGAAAAAATAAAGATTTAGAAAAATTGTAAACATTTTGATTAAATATTCTCAAGAAGGTCAAACCACTAACTAATATGAACAATTATTAATTAAAATATTTTTGTTGGTGGATCAAGTGGCAGTATGGACCACCAACAAGTAGGTGAGTCCGGTAATTAATTAAACAATAAATATAATTAAAGATTTTTAGGTGATTCGCGTGCGGGAAATAAGTATACGGTATTTAAGTATTTTTAAATGTATTAATATACTAATATTAATATCTATGTTTTAAATTATGTACAGGGTACAGTATATGGTAAGTAAATTTTATGAAAAAAGCCCCCCCCCCCCCCAAAGAAAAAGTAGAAATGACGCCACTGAATAATATGAGTGTTAATAATAATTTTTGATACAATAAATCATATATATTTTACATATATGCTACATTAATGAATGCAAATTTGTAATTGTAGCCTATTTTTTACTAATTATTTTCATTTACCCTATTTTTTTTATTCTTTTATTAACATAATCATAATAATATTTATATTTATAAAATGAATCTAACTTAATGAATTTAATTTTCTACAAATTACAATGTCTAATGCTATTGTGACCTCTAAAATTATTTAAATTTATCGATTGTCAATATACCTAGGGCACAAAACTTCTTGTTCATATAAGATACTGCATTCATACTCAGTAGTTAACTTCCAAATTATTTTTTATTGAATTTATCTTACTGTTAAGTATAAACAAAGTCAACGGATGAACTGAGTTCAAGATTTTAACAAGCATGTAGAGGGTAAACAGATAAGTTAATCGGTGTACTTGAGTAGATGTAACAAATTAGTTTAAACGTATAGATTAAATATAAACATACAAATTAACAAACAACCATACAACAAAAATAATATCTACTTTACATATTGAATGAAAACACAAATACATTAAACTACGGTTATTTCCAGAATAAGTTGTCTGTTTCGGAACCACATATAAAATAATAAACAAGGAATAAATTTGTATAAGGAGGGAGTAATTTAGTAGGCTGATGAAAAACAAAATTTTTTATTTATTGTTTTATTTAATTATTATTAATTAATTAAAAATTAAATTTTATTAGTAATATTAAAAAAAAAGGATTGGAAAGGTTTCTAATATTTTACCTGAAGAGTGTCTAAACTCTACAGAAGAGACAAAACGAAGTTTCGAAGATTTTTGCTGGGTGAAAGCTTCAGGCTTTTCTGTACTAGAGAGCGGTTGAGTTGGTTCTGAAACATGCCATGGCAACGCCGAGAATTCAGGAAGTCAGGAGACAAAGGCGGGCATAAGGGAAATAAATCAAGGGTAAAAAAAAAAAAAGTATGGAAAAGCGTGCAGTGGACAAAAGGTGCGAACATAAATGGCTAACAACAAACAAAGAATCCGCTTCTTTTTTTTTTTTTTTTTTTGATAAGTATAATAATGAAATATGAAGGAAACATTTTTAACATTGAAACAATTATTTTGATTTATTTAATATGATATAATTTAAAAAATGAATTTAGATGAATTGATGATGATCATGCATGTCGAGGAATTTTTCTTACCTGGGCCAATTCTTCCTGGATTTGAACTACCCGTAGTTGATGATTGTGTTTCAGCGCCTGCAGCCCCGCCTCCAGCCCGTGGGGATCCAAAACTCACACTTGATAATGACTCTGAAAAATAATTTTAATATTAAATGATAAATAAGACACTAGGTGATATGTTTCGAGTTGTTACTAATATTAACTATTAAGAAACTTTCAAATGCTAGAAAAGCAAGCCAGTTAGGGGTAGTTTTTTTTTTCTCTATCAAAAAAACTGTACTGATGATAGTGATCGTCTTATCAAGTCCGAAACTCTCCTTGATTAAGGGTTTTATTCGAAAGAAGCTCCACTAATGAAAATTATTATTAAATTCAAAATAAAGTTACCCAATAGTCTAATAAAAAAATTCTGGTCTGACTGGTGGCTCAGCATTACCTTAATACCCAATTACCGATAATTGTGATATGTGCTTGTCACACCAGATTTTTTGTGGCGACATATAGGGGGGATATAGGGAGACTTGACCCCCTAGTAATTTGTCTATGAAATGTAATGTTTTAGTGGTGATTGTGACAGCCCTGTTTGACATCCAACCCAACAAAGACTCACAGTGAACTGCTATTCTAGTTATTAGAAAGAAGACGCCACATTGTTTATTTTACGGTTTCTGAGGGGGGGGGGGTTTGGGGGGTGGGCAAAACGGGGGGGGGGCCCGGTAGTTTTATTCTGAACTCTTCAGTTTTATTTTGGATTTTTCAATATTCATAAGCAAAGAAACAAGAAATGTTAAAACCCAAGATTTCACCATTTGAGCAAGAGTGAGCTCAATTTCAGTTTATTATAATAAAAGTTTTTTTCTAGGATAGGAAGGCTTGACCTTATTCCAAAATTTTTGAGCTCTGTTTTTTCAAACTACTTCCAAGAAATATTTTGACTTGATTTCCATGCATAATTTATAAAAAGGGTCAAGTTTCTCTTTAATATACATTTTAAACTATTTGCTATTCAGAAAAAATACAACAAATAAAAAATTCGATCAAGTCTCTCTAGTTCCCCCTATTTAGAGGAGTTATGCAACTGTCCACATTGGAGAAACCACCGACGCCCCGGCGTTGTAGCAGACATTGAAGAGATATCCTTCTCTATTTTAAGTTGTTACTAGAAAAAGGGGGAAAGGGGGAGGCTTAGAAAGCAGGGTAGCATTGACCCGCACTACGAATAAAAGGCTGGAATATAAAGATAGATATTTCTTAATGCCACTATCATGTATGTTTATAAAAAAAAATGTCTGAAATAAGTGAAAGAGAGTTGTGACACAAATAAATTAAGGAAAGGAGATGGAGGTAACGAAAAGGTCCTTTCAGTGAACGAGCCGTTTCTCAAAAGGAATGATTTCGCCCACTTCTACTAAGAATAATAATTAAAATAAATTGTTGAGAATTACCAAAAAGACTTCCTCGACGTTGAGAAGTGACAGGAGGAGGCGTAGGGCTTGGAGGTGCACTTGGCCTTTCTATGGACTCTCCAGTCAAAAGATCAATAAGAGAAGGCCGATGACTTCGTGGAATTCGTGGTTGCTGCACTTGAACTTGTTGAATTTGTTGTTGCTGTTGTGGTTGCTGCGAACTATGAGATTGTTGAGGTGGCTGCTGTTGTTGATGCTGTTGCTGTTGTTGTTGAGATTCAAGTATAATTGCTTGTTTTTTATCGTGTGCTTCATCTACAAAAATAATCATTCATTACTAAATATCTATAAAGCGCTAGCCACTGACTTCCTGTGTGGAGTGTGTATGTGCCTGTCAGAGCACAATAATAAATATAACTATAAAAATTGCATTCATGGAATGCTCAGCTATTTTGTCATATTGGATGGGAGAAGTTAACGATTTGCAAAACATCTGTTGATTGTATTGAAGATGATTCCATGTCACTGGGATCAAAATATTTACAAATAAACGGATAATATGCAAAAAAATTTATTTTTTGATCGACGATCTTTATAATTTAATTAAAATAAAAATTTTCTTACCATGTGCTCGATTTTCAAATTCTTCTTTTAGTTCTTTCATTTCATGGGCAAGTTCCATTATTAGAGCTGCCTTACTTTTTGAAACGGGCATATTATGACCTTTAAGTTTCTCACGAATAACAAAATGCATGTGCGTTTCTTGTTCGCTGGCGGGAGGCGTTGACAACTATGGAAAAAAAATTATTTTTTAATTAAGTAAGATGATATATTTTATTTCTTGTTATTTTATCATTTTTCAGACATAGAGTAGCCTATATACATGTCACATAGGCAATCTCATCAGACAGCATGCACAGTAATAAAGTGAGTGAAGTTCCTAGCCAACTGGACGAGTCATAAATTTCAGCAGAAAGCCCTGATTTCATTATGTAGCCTTCTTTCCAATCAAGTTAACGATTTGTCCCTTCTGTCTCCCTTGCCATTTTTATTGTATAAATTATTATATCTTTTTTTTTTTTCTTGTAAAACACTCCCACTTTTTTCCCATTCACACTCACATTCACACACATACCCACAGTCTTTTCGGCAACTTAGGCCATTTAAGACTTTTTACGATACCCATTATTAAGAATATATATTGGGGTCCAGGCATTCTTATTTAAGTCATTTGGTATCCAAATGGCTTAAATAAAATCATCGGACTGCCTGGGATCCGAACCCGCGATTCTTGCTATACAAGCCTACCCCTACATCTAACCCGAGGGCGTCCTAAAAGAATATATTTTACCTTGTTCATAATGTAAGGATGAAGTAGAATAAAGAGAGGTTTTCTTTGCGTAACAATAAAATCTAGCAGATTCCAAAAGACAGGAGCGGCTTCAAGTCTTTTGCCAAGATCGCGAATTGCTCGTGCAATCCGAGGCCAATCGGATACTAATTCACTCTCAAAACAGATGCACATCATTTTTATCGCTAAAAATAAAATAAATAATAAATAAACAAGAAAATTAAATCATAAATGTATTTTTAATACCAAGGGACGCGACTTGATATAAGCTTAGTGGAATTTTTATTGGTTTCGTGTCACTTCTACTATGAAAAGTTAAACTCCCGGCGCGCATTTCTGTTGCTGTTTTAATGCTCTGTGCCACCCCTGATGTACTCTTGCTTGATGGTGGACAAATTGTATTCAAAATTACGGTTAGAGCAAAACTAATATCACATTGACGAAGACGAGGAACATCTGAAAACATTTATAGATAATTAAAAAATATTTTTTTATATTTACATAAAATGCAAAAAAAACTCTATTATGAGTAATTTTTTTTTAAATCTAAAAATGTAAAATCATTAAATTCCAACCTAAAATAATTAAATCAAATGGTGATAAAGTAAAAAATAAATTTCGTATTTATTTAAAAATTAACGACCAAATAGTTCAGCACTCTTGCAAAAGATGGCAGGCTAATCTAAAAGTCGGCATTTTCAGATCACTTATAAGCCTATATTTATATATTTTTATGCTGTTATAAATAATATATAATATGTAATAATATTTATAACTATTAGTTATTAAAAGATCAACGAAAATCAAACAAATACATGAGATTAAATATAGCCCTATCAGCGTAACTATCTGTAGGCAAATTTTCGTAATAGTTGGACTTTTTGGCAAAATTTTTAAGACCACTAACGCCATCTTATCGGCAAAAAAATGCGAACAGCTTGCCTCCTGAAGCGCCTTAAAATGATAATTCCATTGAGTAACTAACTTAAATTTACAAAACTAGCCTTATATTTTAATTAAGGGAAATTATATTTTATCTACAAAATATTATAATACCTTTTCGTCCACTTCCAACACGCAAACATAAAGGCATCAAAAGGTTCATGAGCATACTTTCGGCTTTATCTGATGATTGAAATGCAGATCCACCACATACATGCTCCAAGGAATAATTATCACCAATAGCCAAAATTTGCAGAGCAATTAATCTTACAACCGTCGAACAGAAATGAGCTGGCGGAACTCGCATCATAAGAGCCATCGCTGCACTGGGAACAGCTTCTCCTAATCCTGACGTATTCACCTCACCAAGAATCAGTGACTGTAAAAAAAGACATTATTTTAGTTTAATCGTATTCATTCATCAAAAAATAACAATCACAAAAAAATCTATTCTTGGCGTGACCTGTCAAGTAAATGTACTCTAAGGTATAATTGTCTCTTTTGATGTTTGATGATATCAGATTAAATATCTGAAACTTTTCTAAATATTTGGCAGGTCACGTAAGCTCTTTTTCACCTGATGAGTATCCAAAATGACTTTAATCTTATCTTAATCTGAAATCTTAAATTATAAATAAATCAACAAATTTAATTTGGATACACATACTCAGAACCGCAGACAGAGGGGGTGGAATTTTAAGTGTTTCAAGAAAAAAAAAGAAAAAAAAAAAAAAAAAAAAAAAAAAAAAAAAAATCCCCCCCCCCCCCACCCTTCTCCTTCCTCCACCCCCCCCCCCTCCCTCTTCCCTCGGTTTTTCCTTTTCCTCTTCTTTTTTTTTTTTTTCTTTCCCCGGGGGGGTTGGTGCTTCCTTTCCCAATAAAAAAAAAAAAAAAAAAAAGAGAATATTTAAAAATATTTGTTACGGCCCTGGCAGGAGCGGATTAATGCAATTTTGTCGGGGGGGGGGGGGTTATTTTTTTTTATTTAAGGACTTTGTTGGCATCTATGGCCCCTTTCCTATTTATTTAAATTGATTGGTAACAAATTCTATTGAAATTAAAGAGCGGAAATCATAATTTCTTTAGATTACTAGTTTTTATAACATTTTGAATTTCTTCTCAGGGGGGGGGCGATCGTCCCCACTGCCCCCCCCCCCCTTTAATCAGCCCCTGGGCCCTGGTAGAAATGGTTTCCATGGAAACAAAATATAAATATTTTTCCATAGTTATAAATTTTACATCTCTCGAATGTACCGTACTGTCGAAAACTAAATATATATCCACACAAAAAAATCTGGAGTTACAAGCACAGAACACAACTTTCGTTAACCGAAGGTAAAAGAAACTTGTGTGCTGTAGGACCAGTCACACCAGATTTTGCATGAAGTAACCAAGCGCCATTAACCTAAATCTGAGATAAAGGCCATTTAATTTGCACAATTGTACAATAAACAAAACCAATGGCAATGATTTTTTTTTCTTATTTTATACAAAAAAACTGCTCGGAGTAATAATGGTGTGATTTAAATAAAGAGTAGATCATCTTTTTCCCTACAAGATGGCGATCTTATCTCAATTTCGATCGAAGTCTTTAGTAGTCCGGAAATATCATATAAATATATATGAACCTATCTAATATAGATTTATATCAATTTCATTCATAATGGCACTTGGTTCCTTTTATGCATAACATAGTCCAAATATCTTGATTGCTTGTTTTTAAATACATTTTAAAAGATTTTGAAAAAAATTTAAAATGGGAAAAATTGTATCAATTCACCTGACATGTATTGATGAGTGTTTTAAGATGTTGCATATGAACTATATATGGATATCTAGAGAGTGTTTCATAGATTCCTTTTAAAAGACCAGCAGCCGCATCCCAATCTGTATGCCTCTGTAACAAAAGGATAGATATTAAAAAACAAAGAAGTCTAATTTGTATTAAATTAAAAAAATAAATATATTAATACCCTTATGAAAGGTTTTTTGTATATTTTATTAAAAGTTTTATCAAGTCGTCTAAGAATCGTAATCAGTGCTGGCCTCATAGCTTCATTGGTCCATTCAGTTGAGGGTAGAATATCACTCATATATCTCTGCAAACCTCGGCAACCCATTGTCTCTGGGTCATATGGAGAAACTTTTAGAAGGCTATGAGCCACATCGGAGAGACGCTAAAATAAACAATTATTAATATAGAAGTTAAATATATAACGATAAATCGTTAAGGGTATGAAGAAAATACACCAGCGGTTGCTTTCCGCATTAAAATATTTGCTAAATAAATTATTTTTTTAATATGGAAAGCAACCGCTGGTGTATTTTCTCCATAACGTTAATTATTATTATAATAATGCTATGACTTAATAAACGGATTGGTAACTCCCCCACCCCCCTCCATCACAAAAAAAAAAATATCATAAAGAAAAGAAACTTGAGATTAATATAATTTTAATTGATTAAAGGAATCAAGATGTTACAGCGGCTCTTGATGAAGGAGAGTGTTAATATATATATACAAATTAAAAAATTATTTTTAATTTATTAATTTTTATTTTCAGAGTTTTGGCAATCAAATTATTATAATAAATTATTGTATTATTATAATAATTTGATTGCCAAAACTCTGAAAATAAAAATTAATAAATTAAAAATAATTTTTTAATTTGTATATATATATTAACACTCCCCTTAATCAAGAGTCGCTGTGACATCCTGATTCCTTCAAACAATTAAAAATAATGTCTACACAGCAAGAATCCTTAAAAGAATGTAATTTTAGTTTTACATGAATATAAGATTTTACTTTAAGAATAAAATATTTACAACATGAGATCGAATATCAAGCAATTCGATAGGTTTTCCGGTGTCTCCAGCTTTTCTATTCAATTCAGCCAAGCGAGAAGTTGCTTTTGTTAAAAATTCAGCAACCATTGAAAGTAGAATGTCTCTTGGCTTTCGAAATTCCGATCGTAAAACCTAAAAAAAAAAATCTTCTATTCAGGTCTATTCTCTAAACAAAAGCGTTAACTTTTAACATCTTAAATCAGCGTTAATTCATTTCACACCTCCTGGCCTCAAATTGCTATTTTGTAAGCAAAATCTTTAACGCCAAAGCTTTAACATTTAGTGAATGGGTCGTTTTGATAACTTACCTACCCCAACATTAAAATAGCCTCCCTATGGGGAAATACATGGTGTTTGTCCTTCAGCTATTTTAATGCTGAAGGGTGTTTCCTTGGGCTGAAGGACAAACACCATGTATTTCCCCATAGGGAGGCTATTTTAATGTTGGGGTAGGTAAGTTATCAAAACGACCCATAGTATTGAAGAGATGAAGTGGCTGTTATATTTGACAATAAGAGGATAAAAGATAACTACCTGGCTGCTTGCTCCTTTATCCTCTTATTTAGTCAATAGTGTTAAAAATTAATGTCAAGTCTAGGGGGTGCCTTTAATATTTTAGCTCCGTATTTAATGCATAAAAATGGCGGCCTTAACCTAAAGAGTAAGGTTATGATTTTGACAGCAGTGAGATAAAAGCAACGTGTTAACGTCGTTAAAACTTTGTTTAGAGAATAGCATTTTTTAACGCTAATATGCCAGATAGGTCTACAAGATTGAAAATCAAGTTAGTAATAAGCATGCGCGTGAGATTTTCGAAAGGTGTAAAAACACGAACAAGCAGAAAATTTAGCTATCTTCATATGGATCGTTAACATCTGGTGGTAAAGAATAAAATGTTAACGTCGCTGTTAAAACTTGGTTTAGAGGATAGCATTTTTTAGCGTTGATGTTATTACTTTACTTTTAGCACAGAATTTAGGATGTTAAATTTTAACGCCTGTTTTTAGAGAACAGACCTGATTAAGTTGTGAGCTCGCATTTTAGAGTGCAAATACTTATAAATGAAACAAAAGACGAATATATTTACCTCAGAGTCTTCCATATCTCGATCGTAAGCCGCATTTTTACTTCGACTAAGATCACTGAGATATCGAGAATGAGAATCATCATCAAAATCAAAGCCAGGAGAATAAGGACCTCGTGTATAATTGCGTTGACTAGAACCTTTATGCTCAGGACTCGACTTTTGGGGCCCGTTATAATTCCTTAATAAGAGAAAATTGAATAAAAAATAGGTAGGCTATATACAAGATAAACAAATTTGTAAAAAAAATTACTTTGCTAGAGCTTCACTATTGTTGATCAAAGTTCTAATAGCAATTGCTAACTGAGCAATAATTTCTCTTTCACTTTTTCCATCTCTATTATAAGTTGGTAATTGAATTTGTTGCATGTAACAAGGCAAAATAGCTTCAAGTATAGTCTGAAATGAATACGTGATGTTAATATTTAAGAAAATAAATGAACTTTTAAGGAAATATGGTGATAGTAAACAAAAAAATGCTAATGATCTACATCGAGTGCAAGCATGTTACTCTCATCATCAGGAAGAAAATGAATCTTATTAGCAAACATGAACCAAATAAACAAATCTCTCTCTTCAGGCATAAGTGTCAGAACTAGAACGCTATGATTATTAAAGTTATAACTGAAGTTATAATTAATTAACTAAAATCCACTCATGACCGTCTCTGCAAATTTAGACATCTCATCATTATTTAAACATATATTTATATATAAAGGTATTTATTTGGATACAGGAGACATAGCAGCCAAGGAAATTAAATAAAAAACTTTTATTTAATAAATAATTAATAATAATAATAATTAATGTTGACGTTTCGGTCGCCTAACTATCCAGATAAAGATCGTGATTGGCGACCGAAACGTCGACAATTATTAATTAAATAAAAGTTTTTTATTTAATTTCCTTGGCTGCTACGTCTCCTGTATCCAATTTGAAGTCACTTTTCATCGGTATTTATTTGGTTCAATACTAGTCATACATATTTTTAACTTTGCCCACCAATCGTGAGGTTAATGTAATAGTAAAAAATTGAAACTGAAGGTGCCAAGATGCATTTTGAGGTCCCCAGAATCCAGTAAGTAGTTTTTGGAATGATGTCTGTGTGTGAGTCTGTGGTAATTTTTTTCGTTAACGAAAACTCAAAAACTATTAATCATAAGGAAGGAAGATGTGCAGCCGGGGAAATAAAAAATTATTTTAATTCTTTTGGTCGACGCCAATCGCGTCCTTCTTCGGGACCTGCAGTCAACAAACATTTAATGAAACTCAAAAACTATTTAATCAATTGATTTGAAGTTTTGCACACAAAAACTAGAAGTAAAGCCCAAGAACTGAAAAGATTTTGGTAAACATCGGACCATTAGAGGGGGTCTAGGGAGGGGGAGCAATATTTTTTTCTTACATAACATTTTTATATATTCAGAAACTAGACTTTCTCCCGGATAAAATTATATGTAGTATTTGTACGCTAATTTGTTATAAATTTGTTACAAAATTATTTAAATTTTCAAATTTAGCATAGTGAACAAATCAAAACAAATAAACAACATTGCGTTATTTGTTTGAATAGTGGTGGGCAAAGTTGTGCTGACGTGAGCGCCGAACATTTATTCGACCTGATAATGAGAGGAGCGTGAACTAAAAAGATAGACTAAAATAATTAGTATTTTTCTCCGTTTTTCTTTTAAAATCATATTAATTAGTAATTAAACATGTGACCAACCAGCATTTGGTGTCCTCGTACAGAATCCGCTGCATAAGCGACGACCATCACGCAAAGTGAGATGCAATCGAGGACATTTACCATTTCATTGTCATCGTGATAACAAAAATCAATTGCTTTTAATGGTTTTTCTTCTCTTACAAGTTCTCCAATATTAAGTGGATCCGGTGATGGAGTTTCCAAACTCAACAAGAGATTGAATAAGCAACTCGATTGTACCTATAAAAAAATAAATATGTTATAGAAAAATGCATCCATGATAATTATTTTAAAAAAGGAAAATATTTATTTTTTTATTTTATTTACTAGTTATTTATAAAATTTTTATTTAAGTTTTCGATTCATTCTTCCAGATTGAAGCACGCACGCAAGTGTGTTTGTTAATTCTTCCTAAATATTAACAACTAAACATGCTTGGTTCAATCTGAATATAGATCTTTATAATTACTAGCATAATCTCAAAGGTCACTGAAATTCATTATTTCCCTTATCATATAAGTTATATACAATGATTGATATTTTAATAATATAAAGGAATTTTTAAAAATTTGATTCAAAATAAATTATATATATATATATATATTTCCGTTGAGGTTCTCAGTGGTTTCACTACTCGGTTGCGTTTTCATATAATAATAATTATCCCATGGTATAATAATGGATTGAAAGTCTTGAAAAATAATACACAGATGAAATGAAAATGCTAGAATTATTAAATTAAATTCATAAGAGTAGAAAAAGGAGAGGCGAAGCTAGAGTTTTTACTTTATTTATTTAATCCACACAGCTGACGTTTCGGTTCCGAGTTTGAACCTTCTTCAGAGTTGTAGAAAAGTCATTATGAAAGTGTCACAGTGTATTTTATACATTGTTGAATCAAATCCTCAAATAACAAATATATACATGGTATGCGATGACCAAAAAAAAAAAATTTTTTTTGACGTGACATCGCCTTACAATGTAGTATAGGGAGGCATGGACGAAAAACTTCGATAAAAGCATATGAAAAATTGCTGGTTATCGGCTCGAATAACTTCTCTGTCTTATTGTTACTTGGTCATATTTATTTATTATTTATATATTTGTTTGCTTTGGTTCAACAATGTATAATATCCACTGTGACACTTTCATAATGACTTTTCCCTAGCTCTAAAGATGGTTCAAACACAGAACCGAAACGTCAGCTGTGTGAATTAAATAAATAAATAAAAAACTTTTAAAACTTTTAGATGCGTCTCTCATTTTTCTACCCTCTTATGAATATAACATCACACCTATAAATTGGGTTTTGTATTAAATTAAAGAAGACCCTTCAAATGGGGTTGCTGAAGTTGGTTTATTAGAGAAAAAAAACGCTAAAGTTACTGAACATTTAGCGTTTTTCCAATTAAAGATCTTTAAATATATTAACAAATTATTCCGTTTTAAAAAGGAAGATTTAGACACGAATTGGCATGCGCAACGAAGTCTTTTCTATAGTGACTAGTTACCTTATGAGCATGACCATATTGACTAATATCATCAGTATCAAGTATTGCCGAAACAGAGCCAAACATTTGCAAAATAAACGGATTACGATTCATCAAATAAAATTGTTTTACAGTATATTCTACTGTTGTAGTCACCAATTTGTTTGTTTGATGATTTGAATATAATTGGAGTAAAGTTGGCATGATCAATAAATATCTGTAGAAATTAATTCAAATAAGAATATTAATAATATAATAAATAAAAATTGATTTAAATTACCCATTTGTAGAAAAGATATTTTTGAAATTATGTGCAGCATTGATGTAGGTTGCTGTAACATAACGAAGGAGACAAGCATCTTCGCTATGTAGTATTAATGCACCATTGAGAACATTTAGGAATAGATGAATATCACCGGAATAGGCAAAGTTTCCTGCCATGGCTTCAAACATTCTGGCAATTAAACGAACCCACATGAATTTGTGAAGAACATCTAAGCCTAAGAGCTCCTATAAAAAAGAAAAAATATTTTTCAGTTTTTTTGAAAGTAAAATTGTTTAAATTAAAATTAACTAGATAGAGCTTTGTTTGAAAAAGATGAAATTTTTTCAATCAAAGCTCAAATGGACTGCTCATTAGCCAGTTAATATATCGTTTAAGATAGCAAATTTTGAATTGGCTACCGATTAAAATTAATTTATCCAAGAAATTTCAAGGTGACAAGTGTGTGTTGAGAATTTTATTTATATAAACCTTTGCCTCTGGGTAGTTGCTCAGAGATAGAGTGCTTGCCTCTTGTGCTAGGGGTCGAATTCCCTCCCAAGCTATAAAAATTTTCAATTGAATTGGCTACCAATCAATTGAACAGGAATTTAAATGGCTCTAGATACCGAAAAAAAATATTGAAATAAAATAAATATAAATCTTGCTTTCAGCGATTTTAATTAATTCAAATGATTTATTAAGTTTTTTTCTAAGTTTTTATTTATTAAGATTTTTTTTTTAAGTTTTTACAGTAAAGAAGCAGAGAGGTATTAGTAGTATATCAGGTTTTTTCTCTTAAAAACAGACGTTAAAATTTAACATCAACAAATGGATGTTAAAAAGTAAAGTAATAACATCAGCGTTAAAAAAATGCTATTCTCTAAACCAAGTTTTAACAGCGACGTTAACATTTTATTTTTTAGCAACAGGTGTTAATAACTCCTAAACCAAATTTTAACAGCGACGTTAACATGTTGCTTTTATTTCAAAGCTGCCAAAATCATAACCTTAATTTTTAAGTTAAAAACGCCATTTTAATGAATTAAATACGGCGTTAAAATATTAAAGGCACCCCCTAGATATATTTAACACTATTGACTAAATGTTAACACTTAGGTTTTAAAGTTTTTGCTTACAGAATAGCAATTTGAGGCATGGTTAAAATGAATTAACACCGTTTACAGATGTTAAAAGTCAACGTTTTTGCTTAGAGAATAGACCTGTTTATCTCTCCTTCCTCGATACGGTTCTGATGTGTAAACTACCCTATATTTCTAAAAGAAATTATTTAATTGTTCATACTTTGCCCATCTCTCCTCCTTTGTAAAGATCTAAATTTGCCTCAAGCGCTTTTCTTGGAAATGATGGTAATTTCATTAATTCTTCATGTAAAAAGACGACTCTTTGTACAACCATATCGACATTTTTTAAGATTGCCCAGGTCAGAAGTACTTTACCAATCTCTACAAATTTGTGAAGTAATTCTTGTCGTTGTAAAGCATTAAAAGCTTCTTCTGGTTTCATATGCATCAATTCAAGCTGAGGATATTGGGAACGTTTAAAAAAATAAAAATCTCGTACATATGATGCAGGATTATGAATTTGATCTAAAAAAATAGATAAATTTACAAATGTATATAGTTTATTATTTATTAAATGTTATTATCATTTCAAAATTCAAAACTTACGAGTTTTATGGTCAACTAAAAAATATTCTTTGTGACGGTTTTCTTCAATTCCAAAAAAATCTAAAGCCTCTCTTAATATTTGACAAAATTGTGTATCTTCTTGGACAGGAAACTGCGAAGGGATTCCACCAGCATCTTGTTCTATTAACAAAAGAAGAAGTAAATTAAATAATTAAAATGATGATCTCTTCACCAAACTCCCGATTGACGGTCTAATTTTATTGGACAATCATCAAAAGAGATATTGTCTTCATAAATGTAAATGTATCGATTTAGATATTTAAACTTAATCATACTTAAATAAAAGATGGCGTAGAGAAAGGTGGCTGAGCTCAAATTAGAAAATGTGCTAGGAGAAGAAGTCAGCTATTAGTGTGGGATGGTCTCTTTCCTTATCGAAAATAAAACTCCTCACTGGACTGGTGTTGACTTTATCAAATTATATAACGAGTTTTATTCGAAAGAAGTTTCCCTTCAGGCTGTCTTCCTCTCATATCACATTCTCAGATATTGCCTGCTGAGAATCATAGTGGCGAATGTCCGAAAATTCAATTATTGAGTTAACTCTACCAAACTTTGTTAAAACATCTTCACTTTTAAGGGCCAAAGTGGCAAAAATATATTTCCATTTTTTGATAAAGATTCTGACTTATTCATTTGTTGCCTGGCTATTTATGTTATATGTATTTATGTTTATAAAACTTTCAAAAGCCTTTTCTCAAATTGTTGATTTTCGGACTTTCGCCACTATGATTCTTAGCAGGCGATATATAAATGAATTGATAATATATTCATCTCTGATCTTGGGCACAGGAAGCATATAATTTTGAATGAAGCAAATAAATTTTGTTATTAACAAATCCTGGTACAATCACATGTGCGCTTTACAATATATGTACTCGTATAATTTCCAATAACTGAAGATGGTCAAATAAAATCAAGCCGAAACGTCTTATTCTGGGAATTTTAATGAACCTCCCCCCCCTTAATCACATCACAGCACACAACTTGATCTTACCTTCGGTAATCTAAAGTTGTGTTCTGTGCTTGTCCTACCAGATTTTTTTGTGTCGAGATATAACTGTTATTTAGTTTTATACATTTTAAAGAGCATGTCAGTCAAAATTATAATTTGAAATAATAAATAATAAATAATTTGAATTTTGTTAGATCAACTCATTTACCTTGTGGTCCATGAACGATAATTTTCTTGGTAGATGGTACATTTGCAGTAAGAAGAATCGAAGCATCACATTGCTCTTTTCGAAGAATCTGTTTTAAATCTTTAAACATAATGCCATGTACACTATGCACAACCTAAAATATTATTTTCATTATTTATTAATAAAGATTATTTAAATTATTATAAATACATACCATCCAAAGTATTGAAAGAGCAGTTCCAATTAATTTTTGACCATCTTCTTGTGGGGATCGCACATAAAACATAACGTATCCTATAATGTAGTTATATAATGCAAATGCCGCTTGTTGAGGTAATTTAGGAACAAAACGAATTAGATGCCGTAATATTTTAAACATAAGTTCTTGTTTTTCTCGGGTGAGTCGTTCGAGCACGTAACGAAGGAAAAGGGCGCTATCTTCGACAAGACAGCTCCAGATTACCTGTGTTATTAAAACAAAGAAAAGAAATAAAAGATAAATGATATAGTTAAAGATTGACTTTAAAGCTCTTCAGTAAAGATCAGATGCCCAAGAATCAAAATCATTTTTTTTGAATAAATAAAGTTGACAAAGAGGAAAATATTGAATACTAATGTTAATTAAATGAAAGAAGTTATTTAATTCTCAGCCCCATCATCTTTATAATTGCAGAGTAATATCGTTTTGGTGTGAATCCCCTTATATTAATAAAAATATACAAAATAATCTTTATAATAAATAAATTTTTATAAGCCTATGTAAGACAACAGAAAATTTCTAAATATCTTCAGCGTGCCACTAAATGGCGTGTCCTATATTTCCGACCATTGTCCACCAAGACATTGATTCTAAAATTTAATTAAAATTTTTTGTTTGGTCAAGGAGAAAGTGATTTTCATACTTGATAAGCGACTTCATAAACAGCATTTCCATCAGCTGATACAGCAGCATCGTCAAGTAGAGAGATAATTTGAATCACAGCAGAACAAAGACATGAAGGGAAAAGTGAATGTGCCGCATGTAGATGATGTGGTTGAGCAGAACCTCGCTGACCAACTCCACCCCCAGATCCTGGACCTGTTCCAGGAACTCCTCCATCAGCTGGTTCTTCATCCGGCCCGGGACCTCCACCTGCTGTTACAAAAAAAAATGATCTCAATTAATAAAAATTTTATCTGAATTTTAACATTTTTTTAACCTTCATCGTGATCATCAGTTCCATGGTATAAACTTGGTTCGTAAGCCGCTTGGACCGTTATTGGAATAGTTGTAATAAGAAAATTTTCCCTTTCAAAACGTTTTTTATCCTCTTGAGCTTGAAGGGCCATTTTTATGAGTTCAGTTTGTTGTTTTTTTCTTGTTTTTGTTGCAGTAACAAGAGATCTCTTAAAAAAATAATAAGACAAATTTTTATTAATAAAATTATGTATGTGGTCAGCTAATAATTTCAATTTCTTCCTTCACTCACATGACTTTCCTGACTTATTGTAACTTCTTCGACTTTTGTTTTAACTTGTGGCATCCATGGAGGATCTACTACTGGTAGAGACTCAATCCCAATTTTAGGAGATGGAAGAGTGAATTCAATACCTGGAGGTGGCACTTTAAATGTCATCTGAGCACCTTCTTCCATTCGAGGCCATATTTGGTAACGAAATTTCCATAAAACTTGAAATCTAAAATTTAACCAGGATTTAACCATTGCTTGGAACATTGGAAACAAGTTGCCATTTGTTAAAAAATTTTACATCCTAAATTCTAATATATTGGGGGTAACTAACACAAAAAATCTGGTGTGATGAACACAGAACCCAACGTTCAATTGTAAGAGAAAGTTGTGTGTTGTGCGGCCATCACACCATATTTTTTGTGTCTGGAAATATTTAGTTTATTAAATTTTGGATATATTTAGTTTATTAAATATTAGTATATTAAAACTCTTGAAATCAAATTTTTTTTATTAATATCACACAATTAACTGCGAAATTTAATTTAACAAACCCTCACACAGTGCAGAATTAAAATTAAATGGTCACTCAATAAAATCCACTGGACAAAAGTGGACGGTTAAAACCGAATTAAACCAGTGGTTTTAAACGAACAACTCTGATTTCATGTGTATCAGAGATAAGATAGTAGAAAATAAAAGAACTTACTTAAGTATGGCATTAATCCGGATGGCGGGATCAGAATGATGAAGTCCGTTATGCATCAACTCCGAAGCTTGAGCAGAAGCTTTAACAGCAGCAACAATAAATAAAGCCGCTGCAGCCGCAGCCACTTCTTGACTAGATTCTAATAACAGTTCCCAAGTCATTGGAAGGACTTCTACGTAGAGTTCCTCATTCAACACGACTGCCCCTTTCAGAAGAACGGCAATAGGAGCATGAAAAATTTCGCGAACCTTTAAAAAAAAAAGGGGATTATTATCCAAATATATAGAGAAAACAAATTTAAATGATTACCTGAGTTTTAATATATTTCAAAATTGGGGGTTGGTCTTTAATTAATTTTGCTTCGCGCTTTCCTGATTGATTTGTTCCATTTATTCGGTGTCGATCAGCTGATTCGGGATCTATTCCATTATCTCGACTTGAGTCCCTTCCGCTAATTGGCCCTATTTTGACGCTTTGCTGAAAAAATTAATATTTATTTCCATTAAAAAAAACTTAAGAAAATTTGGAAAATTATAAAATAGGAAATTGAGATGCTTGAGTGATGAAGAAAAAAAAAAAGAAGAAATTCTACCTGGTCAGAAACTTTCCTTCCTCTATTTTTATCTTTTTTATTTTCTCCAGCTTGCTTTTCATGTTCTTGTTCTGGAGAGGGTCCAGAACTTGATATTATGCCAAATTCTTCCCCGTAAACCTTTAAATTAAAAAATTAATTTTTAATTTTTTTACTCGTAATATTTTTAGAAATTACTTTACGAACAACCCAATATATATAGTTATAATTTAAAATAAAAACAAAATTTATTGGATCTTATTTTTGTAAAGTCTCTAGTTTTTAGGAAGACAGTAAAATTTTAGTTGTTCTTTTTACCTTTCTAACAGATTTGATAAGTCTCGAGCAAGCTCTCATATGTCTTCGATGACAAAATGGATGACAAAATGATTGATGGGAACAATAAAAATTAAATGAATTGGAGAATTGAACCATCACCTATAAAAAATAAAAAAGACGAATATAAAAATTATGATTATAAATTCTGCAAAAATTCAAGTAAGGCAAACCTTCATCCAAGGCATATTTTTAGATGTATCATCAGTGTCGTTAGAATCACTTGGACTTTCAGGTGGTTGATCGTCACTTAAAATGCCTGGAGATTCCTCTCCACTAATTTCTCCGGCAGGTGGAACAACCCCGGCTGCTCCAGGCTCAGATGTGTCAGATCTATCCGATAATGAACTCACTTTTCTTTTTGATTGAATTGAATCCGTGCGCTTCACTGGAGGAGGAGGAAATACTATAAAAAATAATATAATTATATATTAAATTGAGATATGATTTAAACAAAAAAGGGTTTATTATTGTGTCTTAGATATTAATCTATATATACAGTATAACCTCTCTTACCCGGTCTCTGATCAATCGCTGCTCGGATTATCCGGCCTATCCCATTAGGATGATATTATAAAATAGGCTACATATTTATTTCCATTTAAAAAAACTTATATAAGAAAATGTGGTATAAAATAGAAAATTGAGATGATTGATTTTTTTTTGTATTTTAATTAAACTGTGAGGTGCAATATGATCTTACAGATGATGATGTGGGAGGGAAGGAGTTCCCGAGTTTGTTTACTCGCTTGCTTTCCAGTCTATTTGACTAAATAGGGTTGAGATCTCTACGTATTTACACAATAGAATGAGTTGTAGTTTTATTTGCTGTTTATTCATGATTAAATATGTAAAAAAACATCAGAAGGAAACTACAAGTTAACTTACAAATAATAATTAAATATGTAGGTTCTTTTTGAATAAAAATCAATTTTTCACCGAAACCTCGGATTATCCGGTCAAACGGGTATCCGGTCAGAGTTAAGAAGGGTTCTACTGTATATAAAAATATTTCAGTGTTCAAATAGGTATCATTAAGCTAGATTAATTAGAACAGGTCTTCTGAAGAAGAAACAAAATGTTTTTTTTTTTACGCGCCGTGTGTTTTGTTTTTATCTAACTTGAAAATATTTATTATTAATAAAAACTAAATACTAACCTTCAGGGTCGGGTTCTTTAACTTCACTCTTAGTTCCTCTGCGAAGTTTGAGGCTTCTTCTTTTAAAAGATCCCGTGGTGACCCCACCAGCAGTGCCTGCAGTTCCTCTTCTTAAAAGAAAAGGTCGAGGAGGTTGAGGTGCAGGAGGAGGAGCCGTTGTCACGGATCTTCGAGGCTTTCTATCTACTAATTCAATCGGGCCAGGTCCAGTCAAGACGATGCCTTCATCCCCTTGAAGTGTGACAGTTGTGTTGCTACTTCCTTCTGATTCATTATCAGGTTCATGGAGAACGAAAGAAATTTTTCGTTCACTTGAACCTGTAAATAATTAAATACCGTATATATTCAAAGCAAATGATACTGAGTGAATATTATGTATAATACTTGGATCAACTCTCTCTCCAACGATGCTCTGTAGGCTCTGAGCTGATGTCTGTGAGTGGCCCATGGATGAAAGAGCCATGCTCCATCTTCGGTTGGCTTCCTTACTGTAAATTCTTTCCCATGGTGGAGCTCTATCACCTCTAGTTGAAGCTCTTGAACTTTTTGGTAAGCTTTGATAAGTTTCTCTTAGAAATGCGGTAATCTCTAGAAGTAATATACAGGCCACTAGACGCAAGGCCATCGGACATTCAGAGCCAAACATATTAACGCTTGCTGAATAAAAAATAAATATATTTTTAGATTAGGATTAATATTAATAAATATTTAAAATAAATACATTCATCCAAAAAATCCTCTTCATCGTCTTCTAATAAAAGCTCTTTTTGCCTTTGATCATCAGTCACCATCGTAACTATATTAGGAACATTTTGTTTATCTTCTTGAAGAAGTTCTTCTAATCTAGATCCGATAGCCTGAAAAATAAAATTAATAAAATAGCTGCACGAAACTTTCGTAATATTGTGTTGTTCGGAAAGGAATTTCGTTTTTTGTTTTTATGAAAATAAAAGACGGTTGTTTTTAAGAGAATAAATATTATATTGTCCATTTGGGTCCAATACCTTTTGCCATCTTTCTGGCAGTAGCATGACTACATGCTCATAAAATTTTGTTCTTTGCTAGCAAAAAACTGATCCAGGTGATTTTTGACCTCTTCACTTGATCTAAAGGTTTTACAGTCTAAAAAAAGGCTGTAGAGGCCAGAACAAATAATATTCAGAAGGTGCCAAATAAGGAGAATATGGTGGGTGTGGCAGTATATCAGATCTAAGATCTAAGATTTTTGACCTCTTCACTTGATCTAAAGGTTTTACAGTCTAAAAAAAGGCTGTAGAGGCCAGAACAAATAATATTCAGAAGGTGCCAAATAAGGAGAATATGGTGGGTGTGGCAGTATATCAGATCTAAGATCTAAGATTTTTGACCTCTTCACTTGATCTAAAGGTTTTACAGTCTAAAAAAAGGCTGTAGAGGCCAGAACAAATAATATTCAGAAGGTGCCAAATAAGGAGAATATGGTGGGTGTGGCAGTATATCAGATCTAAGGTGTAAAAGCTTTTGGCACTCGCGTTCTTCTCCATACAAATCGGTTAATTTTTTTTTCTTTTTTAAAAGGTACCAACAAAAAACTACTGCGAAGAATCAAATTAATTTTTTTACAAGAAAGCCTTCCATTATCAGCTGTCAAAATATATATTGGTTATGCGGGGTAAGTGTGAAGTTTGCTGTGAAAAAATACAATTAATTCTTTTATTGGGAAAAAAGGAAATTATTTTCCGAACAACCCAATAGTATTTTTATTATTATTTACTTCAGCCCATTGATGGAACATTTTTCCAGCTGCTCTTTGAAGAATGTGTGATCTTCTTAAGCCAGTAGGAGCAGTTGAGGCCCTTGAGGCCGGCATAGGTCCACTTGGACGAAAAATTGGTAAATTCAATTTCATCCATGCAGGCCACTGGCCTTTGTTACAGAGATGAACGAAATGTGCGCATTCAAGAAGTAATGTTGCTCGAGCAACGACAGGAGCATGTGGCTAAAAGAAGATAAAAAAAATATAAAATTTATCATTAAGGAATTATATCGATATAAGTAAATAAATACCAAATCAAGAGAGGCAGCTAACAAATGCGGATCTGGAACTGTGCCGGGGGGACAAGTCTCCAAGAGGAAAGAAAATCGAAGCATCCCATTGAAAAGTGGAATTAATCCAACTAATTGACGTTCTTTAAAAATTACTAAACCCGAATCTCTTGCAGGATCGCCGGGTTCTAAAGAATTTCTTCGGCTTATTTCTTAAAAAAAAAATAATAATAATATAATAATATACCGTGTATTAAGTTTATAATACAATATTACTTAAAATTAATCGAATACCTGGTGCTTCCTCAATGCTGCTGTCTTTCTTTTTACTCTTTCCAAATCCAATTTTATTGAGATGATCTTCCATGCGCCTTCGAGCTCTCTGTAGAGTGTGTCCCATTTGACTAAAATAATATAAAATTCATTTAAAATACCTCTATTTAGCTTTTTAATTGATGAAGGTCTGATGGTTGTAGGCTTAATGGTGATGGAGTCAGGAAAAAAACAAGACGATATCAGCCAAATATACTTTTATTTAAATTCTCGCCCTCACAGCTCACGTTTCTGACCGAGATCTAGGCCATCTTCAGATCTGGCTGGCAATAATCAAACCTCAAAAGTGTGGATATTTGCAAAAACAGTGACAACATTAGCAGCCTGTGGTTCGCTCATAGCAAAACGTAGTCTTTACGTTTTTCAGCATGGGGTAGCTGTTTTTGCAAATATTCACACTTTTTGATTATTGCCAGCCGGCTCAGAAGATGGCCTAGACCTCGGGCCGTAACGTCAGCCGTGAGGGTGAGAATTTAAACAAAAGTTTATTTGGCTGATATCGTCTTGTTCTTTTCCTGACCACATCACCATTTAGCTTTTTAGTAATTTAAAATTTTAAAATTAGTTTAGTAAAAACCTGAATTTAGAAAAAACCTATTTTACTTTAAAACTATAGCAAAAGTTTTGAGTGAATCCCAATCAAAAAAAAATGTAACAATTTTTTATATGTTTATTTACTGAGTCAAGCCCCCAAACCCTCCCAGAAAAATATTTATTTAATACCTAGTGCCACTGCTGGTACTTTTCTGATCTGATTTAACATAAGCATGATGTAGCGATGCCTGACGAGTGACACCTGTCGATGAACCAGCCCCTGTGGTTTCGTTTGGAGAATCGCAATCGTAGCTATCTGTAGATTCGGTGCGTCCGGAGTCTTTTTTGAACCAATTCACTTGAAAAAAGAAAAAATTTTAATTATATATATATTTTGATTTTATTTGTTTAAGAGTAAATATTAAAGTCTTTGGAAGATAGCATCCCAACAAGCTGTTGTGAAGCCAAAAGGGGAGAGAGAGATAAACAAAATTTGAAATTTGAAAATTCTATTTTAAAATAGATTCGAAAAGCACCATTGGTACAAATGGCAAGCACGCTTACCACTCCACCAAGGCTCGAGGGCCATCGAAAAAGACCTTAAATGAATTAAATAAAATTCCAACACAATGGAAGAATAGTAACTTCTCTATGTTCATTTCTCTAAAAGATTTACCTAATCCTCCAAACTTGGAACGTCGAGATTTAGACGAAGAGGTTGAATCTCCTAAACCAAGATTTCTTTCACTTTGTCGAGGGGTTAAGATATGTTGTTTTCGTCGAATATTTCCTAAAGGGCTCTGACTCTGTTTACTAATATCATCGCCACCTTCAGTTTCTAACAAACTCTGAAAAATAAAAAAAAGCATTAAAATGTTCAATAAATAAAAAATATATAAGGCTAAACAAACACCAATTAAGCAAAAGCGTTTTTGACTAATCGTGCCTAAAACTGTTTACTGTTTGTAAAACTAACCGCGCATGTTGAAGAAGTACTTCTTTTTTTAAATAATAATTTTCTGTTTCCCCTTTCATCCATTACATAATTAGATCCTGCTCCTTGATCGCCAATTTCCGGTTGATGAATATGCCTGAAATTTAATTATTTATTTATTACTATACTATATACTCTAAACACATTTTAGAAGAAACAAATAAAAAAGACAAAAGGTGGAAAATTAATAGTTTTCATTTGTCTTTTTTTTTTAAATAACTTTCAAATAGTTTTTTGCTGACCTAATGACTCGTGTGGTCTGCATTCGTGGTTCCCGTCGATGAGGACGTATAGCTGAATCTAGAAGGCCACTCAAAGCTACGCGTCGAAAGACTCCTCCATGAGCTTCTTTTATATAAGTCATTAATTGACGAACATCACAGTAGAGAGACTGGAAAATATTAATGATAAAATGTACGACATCAAATGAATGAATAATAAACAAATAAAATAATCTAAATACCATATTATCTTGAGATTTAAGTTCTTTTGAATTTTTCACTAATTTAGTAACCAACGTTTTGAATATATTGGCCATAATTTGCCCTTCAATTCCTCGAGTTCCACCGCCGCCTAGTCCAGCTCCAAAATTTGTTGCATAACCACCTCCAGCTTGTGATCCTCCCAAATCAGGAGATTTATTACATCCTCTTTTTTGATCTAAAAAATATTTATTAAGAGAGAAACTTTATTATATAAGTTTTTATTTTTATTAAGTATATAACATATTACTTACTTAGGGGGGAGAGTAAAGAACTAGGATCCACACAAAAACCCACATAAGCATGAAAGAAATCAAGCGTGTCTGCAATCGTTTGAGAACGAATTAAGTCCCGCAAAAATCTTCCAAACTGTCGAGCACTCGCCCGGTGTAATTTTGTTAATATAGTTTGGCCTTGCGAACGTAGGAAATCAGCTGGAGGTCCTCTTTGTCCATCTGCACACCCATGAGGACATCCTAAATGCTTGAGGACACTAAAAATAATTAAAAAATAATATAAGATTAAAATTTAATAAATGGAGGCAGGGGAAAAGCAGATTTTAGAAACCACGCCTTCCTACACGAATGAAATGACTCATATCAATTTATATTTTATTATAATCCAAAGAATTCACCTTTGGCACTAGTTGAAACATTCTTAAATTTAATTATATTATCATCTAATTATAGATAAATAAATAACACTAGGTTAAGTTTCAAAAGGTTTTTATGCTTATGCGCACTAATCAACAATGAATTACTAGAAACAAAGTTTGTGTCATAGCACAGAAGATAACGTATTAAGGTCGAAATGAGCATAAGTGAAAATAAAATCCTTCTGATCCCCTCCATCGCATAAACTTGAACTTGTGTTATTTATTTATCTATAATTAAATGATAATTTAATTAAATTATATTTTATATTTATATAATCTGCAGTGAGGCCAGGTGTTAAGCGTCCAATACACGCCGTACTTTAGTACGCGAGCCCTTTAGAATTGCAGAAATATTTTTATTATATACTGCATTTATATAAAATAGAGAAAGTGAAAAAGAGGGAGAGATGGATTGAGGGAAAAAAAGTGGTGAGGTGTTGTGGGTGGGTGGGGGGTATAAGGATGAAGGAATGAGAAGGGAAATTATAAAAAACCTCGGGAGGAAAAATAATAATCAAAATCGGAAAAGTACTAGTTATGATGTACTTCAGTTCGATCTCAAAATTGTCAACGAAAAATCAAAAATCAATAAGAGTCAAAATGATATCATTGGATGAAATCTGAGACATTATCTTGTATATAGGGAAGATAGGAGAAATGGTGATAAAATATAATTTCATATATAAATTATAGAATCAAATGTCGATGTCGGGAATAAATATAGAAAAAATGGGAAAGTAAAATGAAGAAGGTAAGAGAAAGGGGACAGATTCTTTAAATCCTTCTGCTGATTTTCTTTCCCCGACCTCTCATCGAATAAATAAATAAAATATTTATTGACCGACTTTTTATCTACTATCAGAAACAAGAAGCTGAGAAGGAAGGAAGATGGTTGTAGAAGGAAGTGACTGACTTTTGAAAAATTGACAAACAATAAACTTCTTTTTGTTGTGCTTTTCTGATTGAACTTTTAAGTCTCAAAAACTACATTATTTTTCATTCCTATTTGCACTAACACAACTTAAATCTTAAGCTCATTACAGGGGCGCCGGAAGGATTTGATTGGGGGGGGAAAAAAATTTTTTTTAAAAAATAAAAATATTTTAATATTTTAAAAAAAAAAAAAAAAAAAAAAAAATAAATAAAAAATTTAAAAAAAAAAAAATATAAAAATTAAAAAAAAAAAAAAATTTAAAAAAAAATACCCCCCCCCCCCCCCCCGGGGGGGGGCCCCCCCCCCCCCCCCCCCCCCCCGCTCGTCTTATATCTTACAATTGAATTTGAAACAGGAAATCGGGTCTTAAGATCCTGTTTTTGGGCCTCCATCGCATAAATAATAACAATAAGATATATTTATTTCAAAAAATATATATTCTATATATATATAGTGAATAAGTAAAATGCCACATTTCGCGTTTTAGGTTATGGAAGACTCAAGGCGAGCTTAAAATCCAACATGTGTTAGTGCAAATGGGCATCTATTCAGTTACTCTTCATATGTAGAGAAGAAATATTATATCAAACGAACGAAGTATTAATACTTTTTGTGAAAATCTTACTCTTCCTAGTCACTCTTCTATGTGAAACGTACCGGATAACGCAGTTGAGAATCATGTTGTGCGGAGTAGAAACGCTATCCCCAGCAGGTTGCTGACGAGTGTCTTTAGATGCAGAACTTGTTGGAGAAGCATTTGCTTGAAGTTTACCTACGGCGGCTTCCTCTCGAAGACATTGTTTAAGAACCCCCATATCCATGAGGAGCTCAAGAAGATTTAGAACAACCTCACAGACGCGCAGAGTGCAGCAGACTTCCGGTCTCATTGCGGCATAGTGAACACTCTAAAAAGTTAGAAAATTAATTTAATTGTAATGATATTGGCTTTGATATTTGTTTTAAAAATACCTTAAGAACGACTTGATAGTCAATATCACCATCTTTAGTAATATAGCACATAGAGCCTTGGGCCTCTGGAGTTTCTTCACCTGAGTAGGCAATATTCGAATCAGTTTGAGATCGTGTTAAGCTTGTTTTCCGATCAGATTTTGAAGCTTGAATACTTATAGCGTCTAATTGACTATCTATTGAGCCCTAAAAAATAATTATTAATATTTAAATGTGCAAAACTTTAGATTATTTCGTGTTTTTGAGCTATATATATATATATACAAATAAATTTATAGCAAGAATCTTGTGTACATTAATTATACTATAGGTTTTAAGAAAAAATTATTATTAGTTACCTGTCTACGCATATATTCTGGAGATGGTGTAGGAGTGTGCTCTGTGACAGTTATGATTGGCTTTGGAGGTACTGGATGATGTGCAGGAACAAATGCAGCTCGCGATTTGCCTTTATCTGCATATGTCTCACCGATGTATCTGCTGGGCATTCAGAGTCACTTTCTATTAGTCTCTTAGATTAGAATTTTTCATTTAACTTGATCACTTCGAAATATCAACAATCATAAATGCAACATATTTATTTATTTTCTTTGTAAAATTTCATTTTTCTTTATTTAGATAAAATAATATAATTTAAATTTCGATTATACTCTATAAATTAAACATAGTAATTTTCTCATATCCAATGAAAACTTTTTTTTTTTTTAATTTCAGGTCTTTTTTGGCAACGAAGGCCATTTAGATCGCGTCTCTATTTATTTAAAATGGATTGGCAGCCAATGCGAACGCGCCACCCTTGATACAATGGCTAACCACTACACCAAGGCCCGAGGGCCCAATGAAAACTTAAAATGAAATTAAAATGTTCAACGACAAATTTAGTGACAAAGTCGGGATCTTGAGACAAATCCATCAATCCGAATCAAATATAAATCAAAATAACAATCCATATTTAAATAATTTATAAAAAAATAATATTGAAAATTGATAATTGATAATAAGATTGAAAATTCAGGTAAATTCTTTGAGGAAATGAGTGGCTAAACGGGATACCGATTTGGAGTTGCCATATAACACAGGCTCGAGTCTGGCTTGCCTCATATATTATTCAATATTTAATAACAAACTCTGGGTAATCTAATAATCAATAATAAAAGGTGAGGCAACAAATTTAATCAAAAACGTCTCAGAATTTCGCTGCTCCAGCCTCCTTTCTTATAAAGACAACAGCCGCCGAATTCAACATTTTCAGGGTCTCCTGGTTCTGGTTTATGTTTGTGGGAGATCCCTAGTAACATGCACAAATGACCCATTTCATGAATACTTAAGTTCCAGACGGGAAAGCCATGCCCCAAAAATGAATCTTATTCAAATAAATATATAATATATATAATTGTGTGTTTAAATAATTTTTAAATTATTATCTTAGGGCTGTGGAGATTTGATCAGGAAGCCGAAGGAGTTGACAGCCAGAAGATTAATTAAAAAATCTTTTATTTAATTTTCATTTGCCGACGTTTCGGTCGTCTATCACGAACTTCATCAGGGCAAATATTGTCAACAATACACGCTCTTAGGTATTTTAATGTTTATTGTAATCACAAACAATTTCTTTTTAATTTTATATGTATACAAAATTATCATTTATTTGCTTGGTGGGAATATTTAGAATTTGTCATCATTGAAATGTATATATTCACTGTTTGCAAAACATTTGGTTTCACTTGGTTTCCTATTGATGTTTATATTGATTATATTGACTTTATGTAAACTATATTTTTCTATTAAAGTTTTGTCGTTCCTCCTTAAGATCCATTCAAATTATTAATACTTGGAATGATCATTGAATCCAAGACCCCAAGCAAGTAAATGATAATTTTTTATACATATAAAATTAAAAAGAAATTGTATATGATTACAGTAAACATTAAAATACCTAAGATCGTGTATTGTTGACAATATTTCCCCTGATGAAGGTCCTGATAGACTACCGAAATATCGGCAAATAAAAATTTTTGAATTTTTCAAAAATAGAACTATTTAGTTTGCTGGATAAAACTCCCAAAAAGAAAGTCTTCTATTTATATGGAAACTAATTAATGTTGTACATCCTATTTTTCTCATTTTACAAACCCTCATATATCATTCAAAAAATAATGTTCTCTACTTTTAATCTAACAGTGAGAAAGTCAGAACTCTTATTTTGGCAATCAATTCACCACTATAGTAATAGAGATCCCCTAATAGATCACAAAAGTTAACAGCTTATCGATGCTCTTAGTAGAAAAGTGTCAAACTCCACTTTTTTCGAAAATATTTTTTTGTATTTTCTGTTGAAAAATATCATTCTCCTTATGCCCTGAACTGGGCAAGAGCGTAATTCAAATTTTTCAGTTCGAAAAGATGCAGCACGAAAAGTGTTTAACATTGGCTCTAACAAGGAGAATGAAATGTTTTTTGGCTCTCCTGAAAAATAAACAAAAATGGAGTTAGGCACTTTACTAATTAGAATGTCGATATGTATTTTTTTGAAAAATGTTGCATCTCGAGGTACGAACTAAGAATTTTGAGGGTAAAGCATTGTTCTATCCTTTTAACAGTGAAGAGGGATTGAACTAAAAGACTCGATTTTTGGAATGTCAAATAATTTTTTTCTTTGTAAATAAAATAAATAAATATAATATAATAAATGATTATATTAGTATTTGTTTATGATTGTATATTTCGAAATTGTTTTATTAAATTTTACATGCTTTATTTATTTATTTTTTTTTTTATAGAATTCAAATTTGATAATTCAAAAAAAGATTGTGTGAAAGAAAGTTAAGATATGTGCAAAAAAATAACAACACATGTAACTAGACTAAATCGCCAATTGGTAGGCGTTGCGAATGAGAATGAAAAGGGCACCGAAGGGCTTACAAGAAGGACTTACCCGGCTGCGGGGGGTTCATCTAGCAAACAGCTAGGGGGGCACAAAAGAAACAGACATGAGACATAGCAAAGAGAAAGACACACCATCCCAAGGATTCCGAAATATTAATTTTTCTATTATTATTGAAAATTTTAATTAAGCGAAATCATAATGATTAATTAACTAGTTAAACACATACATGTATATATATATAGGTTAACTAGTTAAATTTTTAAGAAATTCTTAGGTATCAATAAATTAAATTTGTCAAAAGATCGTATTAGATACAAATTCATGATAAATTGGACTTACCAAGAAAATTTAAATATAATTATCATTTATTAACTAATATTATCGATTAAAGCAGAACAATCCACCAACCCAGGAAAAAGGGTTCGATTTTAAGTCAAAGTTTTTTTGTTGCTTTAAGTGAATAAATGATTGTAATATATATTATCAGTTAAATAAGAAATTTATGTATGGTCGACGTTTTGGATTATCATAACGTTAGGGTTACGAAAGTAAAATAAAAATATAAAAATAGAATAATCTTAATTAAAGAATGTGTTCTTTTTTGGATTAATAGTTCGTTTTTAATTAGTAATGTACCGTCTAGTTTTTACAAAATTATTTAAAAAAATAAATAAATAAATAAACATACAATAGGTCTATATATATAAATATTAATTTCTTCATTCAACGTCAGGTTTAGTTAATTTTTTATTCAAAAAATTTTTATTTGACCCCTAATTATAATTTCCTCCCACTCCAGGAAAATTTTAAAAATATTGATTGTGGCAAATATAGTGGTTCTAAAACGCATTTAGGTATATATAGGAAATATTTATATCAAATCAAATTAGACAGGTTCCTATGAAGTACAAGAGTAAAGTGGCATTCAAACAATTTTGAGAGCAAAATGAGAATATACATTTTAAAGAGTATCTAAAAAATAATTAATTTTTGTATTTTAATCAATATCGTTAGAGTGAATTTTGAGAAAATCGAAAAAAACTGAAAAAGTATATCAGTAAAGTACTAGTACTTTTTGGCTGATTTTGATTAAAAGCTTATTTTCACGCCTCAGGCGGGTACCTAACTTAAATATAAAATTTCAACCTGCTAGCTTAAAAAATGGTACATTACTAATAAAATAATTACATATTTGGGTATCATATTGTATGTTTGAAGAATGTTGTAAATCGGACCCAAAACGTCGGCTAGACTTGGATTATATTTATTTATTAATTTGTCTTGGCTTGCCCAATATATATTGTCATCAAAATTAAATCACATAGTAAATTTTTTGAAAAAAAAAAAAAAAAAAAAAATTTAAAATAATTATAATTGTTTTTTATTAATTATTAATCAGATTCAGGATATCAATGATTTAAAATCGGGATCCTTTTTATAACATCGCAAACAAGCCATGGATGAAAGAGAAGAAAAAGATCTAGAAAAAGAAGAGAAATATCAGAAAATATGAAGGAGCTCCAGTTGAGAGAGCCATGCTGAACTCACAAAACATTCATATTTAAATTAGAATTTTAATTTCATTTCTAAAGAGTTTAAAAGTTTTTGTTAAACAAATATCAATATACATTGTTAATAATCAAAGACAATGTGGAGGAAGGCCGTAATACAGATAAAAAAATGAAATAAAAAAGAAAGACTTATTTTAGCCCGAATTATTTTAATTTCTCTTGTCGACGTATAGTCCCCGAAACATCGACACGGGAAATTAAAATAATTCTGGCCGAAAACAAGTCTTTCTATTTATTTAAAAACGTTTAAAGTCTGTAAGACTGAATATCAGATTAATTTCATATATATAAATTTGTTCAATAAACTGTTATTACTATTAATTAATCTATTTTCAAGATGTCAAAGATTAAAAAATTTGTTGTTTATTGTTTGGCCGCAAGGTAGCAGCAGCTGCTAAGAGAAAATTTATTTAAATTTTTAGAGAAGATACTATTCCTCTAGAATTTATACTTATTTAAATACAATAAATTGATTATAATAATATAGATAAATTATAATAAATTAAAAAATTATTAATTATTATAATTTTTTTATTAGAAATCAATTAATGAATAAAGTATTTCCACCTTGCGGTGGTTTTCTGAATTAATATAGATACCTTGAGTAAGTGTTTCTATCTTGCGGTCATTTATTGAATTAATATAAACTGTGAGTAAAAGTTGTCAGTAAAAATTGATATTTGCGGAGAAACTTTTATCTCTTGAAATAATTAATAAAATTTATTGAATCAAAGGGAAAAAAGAGTTTTTTCTACTCAGTGATAGACCATCTGAAAGAGTATAAATTCTACTTAGGGTTACAATCTATCGAAATAAGGTTCTAATTTCTTATTAAAAAAGATTTAATATAAGCAGGACCGCAGCCAGGAACCCCGAAATCCCAAAAACTAAATAAATTAATAAAATAGAGTGAAATATAGTGTTTAATTTTTAAACTGTGATAGAAATTATAAAAAATATTTTATACTTTTTAGAATTTATTTATTGAAGTGTGTGATTAATCACTCGGATCGTCCAACCGGACTCCATACACTGGCTACGGTTCAGATTATAAGTCTTTTTTCAATTTGCCATGTGGAAGTCAGGTCTATGTTATGGTGCTTAAAGTGTAAGCAATGTGGCTTCATTTCTAGCCCAAATTGAGAACTATAAATAAACTAGGCTATTTAGATTAAAAGAAAGATTTACTTTTGCGCTAAAAATGAAGCATTCCAGAGAAAAAGAATAAAGAAATCCTAAAAAAAATTTTACTTAAAAAAATTGAGATAATGAAAATGAAAGTGATATGTGAAAAAATTAATTTTGAGTTAAAATATCATAAAGATATTCTCTTTTAATTGATGAATATCATGATTTCTATCTCTAAAGCTTCGTACAGACCTAAACTTTACCTGATCGACGAACAGAACAAAGAACAGTAGGAGTGTTCCCATATTTATTTGCAAACTATGGTTTCCCGCACATTCTCCGTTTTGATCATGGTCCAATCGAACCCGCTCGTCAGCATTTGCATTGTATGCAAAAAACAGACAACCGATCAATCAAAAAACGCGAACGGGTTGGATTTGCAAATCTTTTCGTGAATGAAACAGGCGTTTGATTTGTTGCTGGTTCGTTGTACTGTTCGCCGTTCGGCTCTTATTAATGTCTGAATGAAGTATAGGAGTCAGTCGGTAAAAAACAAATGAAATTTTTGTTTTAAAAGAATAAGTGAAAATATTTTCAAATTCATATATTAAAATATATTAGAAAATGAATTATTAATGGTTTTCATTACTTATTAATAAATAAACAGTTGGGCTTACCTTAAACTCGGCATGCTCTTTCCTTTTACCAGATTGGTAGAAGGTGCTTGTCGTGATGATCGTGAATCGAAAACGCGAGAAAGAACAGACCCGGACCGAACTAAATGATCCTCTCCTGTATCGAGGCTTCGATGGTATTCTTGTGTTTCAGAAAGACCCTAAACAAAGAGTTAAAATTTCATTAATTCAGATATCATGATGTTTATAGAATTATGGAATTTGCATGCGTATTAGAGGCTTTATGAAAATATGCAGCATATCAATGAATTTAATAAATAATTATCTGTAATGTAAAAGAGAGCAGGAGGTTTACTCTTTTTTTGCAGTTGGAAGTGCAGAGCAAGAAATAATTTACAAGAAATTATGTCGAGGATTTTAATGACCAGACGACTGTAATTGCAATAAATCAGTTTCGGTCTAAAAGGACCATCATCAGGCCTGCGAAATTACTGAAACGTGAATCAATACATAGTAATACAAAAAATTAATCACATCCAATAATTTACACTTTCAAGACTATTCCATTAATTCTTAGTTATTTATATACATCAGAAAGATATTTATTATTTTTATTTTTTAACAGCATATGTAAGATTTTTATAATCGAGAACAAATTAAATTTAATTTTATTTACAGTCATTAAAATCCTCGACATAATTTCTTGTAAATTATTTCTTGCTCTGCACTTCCATCTTCAAAAATCGAGTAAACCTCCTGCTCTCTTTTACACTAACCTTCTCGTGCTGTTTCTACCGTCGAAATAATTATCTTTTTAAAGGCATTTAATGTAATTTCACATTAAGTTAGCGGAGGATAAAAAGTATCTCCAATTTGGTCAAATATTATATAATAAATGGATTATGTTATGCATAAAGGAACCAAGCACCATTATATTTTTTTTCTCACTCATTATGTATAATACCTATTGGGGGTCCAGGCATTTTTATTTAAGCCATTTAGTAAAGCTGAGATGTAAGTAGTGGCTGTGTATGTTGATTAAAGGAGATATGGAAGCAGAGGCAGCCAAAAAATAAAATTCTCTGAATGCTTAAATAATCAGCCGGAGACGTTTCGGTCTATTTATTATAGACCATCCTCAGTCCATTAATTGCTATATTTATGCTCAGAGTTAGTCAGATAATAATTAATATACATTATTGTAAAATAGAAAACTATTATATATGTATATAATGAAATTTGGCCTAAATGAATATGGTGGTTGCTTGTGCGAGTTTCAAATATATCTAATCTGAGCATAAATATACCAATTAATGGACTGAGGATGGTTTATAAAAAATAGATCGAAACGTCTCCGGCTGATTGGTTAAGCATTCAGACAATTTTATTTTTTGGCTGCCTCTGCTTCCATATCTCCTTTAATCATTTGGTAAAGCGCCATTATGATCGAAATTGAGTTGAGACCGCCATCATGTAGGGAAAAAGATCTACCCCTTATTTAAATTACAATATTATTACTCTGTGCACTTTTTGAATAAAACAAGAAGTCATTGCCATTGGTTTGTTTATGCAAATGAAATGATCTTTATCTCAGATTTAGGTTGATGGCGCTTGGTTCCTTCGTGCATAACATCGTCAAAATAAGTTCATTTAAGAGATATAGGATTAATTTTTGTTAAAATCTAACAATAAATTTTTGAGAAAAAGAGAGATGCTAAGAAGAAAGCAAAAATCCACTTACTAAATCATATGATGTTTTTGAATCTTCTCTTCCTATTTTTTCTAATGTCTTTTCAGATTTAGAAAGAAGTTTAGTCTCGACAAAGGCTTTTAAATCAGCCATTTTCATTCTTCTTTTAACTTTTTCACTTGCTCTCCTTACAGGCAATCCTCCTGAATCATCTGTATTTTTTCGGCCGGTGTAAGGTGATTCTGAAATAAATGCAATCTGTTTATTTTAATTAAAACTTTTTTTCCTTTTTCTATTAAAACTAAACTTAAAAAATGTCATTGTTCGAGAAAATTATTTTAAATAAAAATATGTTGGATTGTCTTTATTTAAAACTAGGTGTATCACCTTGTTGAATATTATGACTAAAAAAGATAGCTGATTTTTCCTCTCCAGCACTTAATACATTTAATATACTAGCCGCAGCGCCCGCCTTGCCGGGATTCTTCGCCCCCCTGGACACCCCGCCAGCAGGCTCTGCCCCGCCTGCGGCGGTCCCTCGCCTTTTCTTAATTATAAAAAAAAAATCTGGTGTGACTGGTCGCACAGCACACAACTTTCTCTTACATTCGGTAATCGAAAATTGTGTTCTGTGCTTGTCAAACCAGATTTTTTGTGTCGACATATATTTAGTTCCGACAGTACATTCGAATTTCAAGATATACAATTTATAAGTATGGGAATATATATACTTAGATAAGAGAAAGTAAAAAATTATTAATATTTCAATCCAATGCCTGCTTCATAGACATTCATAGAATGCAAAGAATACTTAAATATTTCTTATAGGAGAAATCGTAACTTTAGAGTTAATAACTCAAAAAGTTATAGGAATTTCGGGATGAAAATAAATTTCCTGTAATCCCTAGAATGCTTAAAGGCATATAAAATTTCGTTTCAAAATTCCAACGGCAAGTTTGTCAAACAGATCGTGACAGACAGACGGACATTAGGGAATTATATAAATAGATTTTATCTTTATATAAATGTTTTCAAATAGAAATTAATATTCAATATATGATTTCTTTGAACAGGCAAAAAACTGAAAGAAGCTCTATTCCCACGTTAAGAAAGAATTTGGGAACTTAAAAAATCAGTATGCCTTTAACTTTTGAATGAATATATCTTCATAGTTACAATACCTGTCAAGAGTGTAACATCTTTGACTTCTGGAACTTCAATGAAATCTTTTGACTCTTGTTTCTTTAAATCTGAGTTACTCTGATAAAACGATACTTCGATTTTTGGAATTGGTAATGAATTACTTCTACGTCTTGGTTGTTGTTGAGTACAACTCTCTTCGCTGATTTCTCTAAGTCTAAAAAATTATTATTTTACCTTTATATAAATATTATAATAATCAATAATTGTTACCTATGGTAAAAAAATTGTAAAGCCCAATATACGCCTTCTTCTTGCCATTGGGAGATAAATAGACATCTCAAGACGGCAACATCTAGAAAAGTGGCAGCACATAAATCGGCAATGGATGATGTGCTTTGTGGAGCAGGCTTTAATCCTGGAGGGGATGAATCCTTGTCGATTGAGGAGCTAGAAATTGTATAATAATCAAATTTAAAATTGTTTATAAATGTTTTTTTTTTTTTTTTTTTTTTTTTTTTAACACTCACAATTTTTTCTCATTCACACTCACACTTACACACACATTCACACAGTATTTTTGGCCATATAAGACTTTATCCGATAACCGTTATTTGAATATATATATATATATATATAGGGTCCAGGCATTCTTATTTAAGCCAACAAATGGCTTAAATAAAATCATCGGACTGCCTGGGATCCGAACCCGCGACTCTTGGTATAGAAAGTCAGCACGCTACCAATTACACTAAGACCGAGGGCTTTATAAATGTTATTTTAAAAAAATAAAATAAAAAATAATAATAATAATACCTTGCACGTTGAAGAGGAGGTCGTTTCCCTCTATGTTGTTTTGTATCAGATCCAGAAATTGCCGCCACTTGCTCTACACTAACAGCTGGAGAACGTTTTGCAACTTGAAATATACTTGTATCAGCTTTTGGAATCACCTAGACAAATATTTTTAAAAATAAATATATTTTTTCAATAAAATTTATTATTTTGACTTACCGTATAAATAGAAGACTCTTTAATACTATCTGATTCTGGCAGGGAAGGTAATCGAAAGATTACAACATGTTCTTCCTCAGTACTTGAGCTCTCTTCTGGAATTGTTTCCGGAAAAATAGTATCTTTTGGAGATGAAACCCAAATGTTCTAAAAATAAGTATATTAGTTTAAAACAAAAAGCTTCAGAGCTTAATAGTCTAGGCTAGTGATTTAATTAATAAATAATAATAATAATAATATTAATAATATAATAATAATTCATAATTATCCGCCGTTTATATTGGAGCCCTTTTTGTTGTTAAAAATTAAACCTTCATTTACTTTTTTTTTAGAAAAATATTCTTCCCTAATCAATTGATGGAATTGCGTGTCGAAAATCATGTTCATATTATACTTTACTTTAAGGATGAAAGGCAGCACAGTCATTTAGCGATCTCAACGATCTTTTTTGCGAAGGAACAATAAGCGAAAGACAATGTGGTTTTTTCGTTTCAAGTGTGGTAATAGCCCTTCCTGAATTGTCCTCCAAGCTGGTATCATCAGACTTGAAGCTTGTTCCTTCGCCATAAAGGTCGTAGAGATCGCGAAATGACTGTATTATCTTCCATCCTTTCTCGAGAGGGTAAAGCATAACATGACTAATATGAATATGATTTTCGACACGCATTTTCATCAATTGAACAGGGAAGAATATTTTTCTGAAAAAAAGTAAATGAAAGGTTAATTTTTGACAACAAAAAGCGCCCCAATATAAACAGCGGATAATTATGTATCAACCTAATAGTATTTTAGAAATAATGCTATTATGATTACCTCTTCTTCAGAACGCGTTTCAGAAGATCGGGAAACTGTTTGTGGATCCGGGAATGAGAAACAAGTACTTTGATTTGGGGAACCATCGCCAGATTGAAGAAAACCTTCTGTAGATCCCTTCCCTAAAATAAAGGTTAATTAAAAAAATAATTGCTTTTGAAATAATGAATAAATACTTACTTCCATCAAAAACAGAATCACTACTGGAAGGCTTGGGCTGCGGTGAGGGCGTTCCTTTTAAAAGGCGAGCCCAAAGGGCTTTAGGTCGAGGTTTTACGTGAGAAGTAAAACATGCTGCTTCTGGATGTTGAAATTCCCATAAAGATTGCCAGAGTTTTAAACCATTCTCTAGTCGATAATTTTGAAAATCAGATTCTTTTAAATGATGAGAAATCGGAGCGAATAAATACACGAACAACTAAAATAAATTTTTATCAAATATAGTAATATAAATGAATATAAACAGATCTCTTTTAATTACTTACAGTAATTGCAGGAATTGTGAATAAATAATAAAAAGGCGAGGAATGGTAAATTCCCTTTTCAAAATCTGCATCGGCGCATTCTTCAGCTGCATCAAGAATAATCCAATGAAGTGTATAAAGCATTTTTGTTTCGGTCGGACCCAAATTTTGTAAATTTGTATCTTTTCTGTAGAAAAAATACATTTATTAAAAATAAAAATTAATAAAGTTGTTTAATTTCATTATAACAGTTAAGCGGCCCATACACACACAGTTTAACTGTACAGTTTTTCTGTGCAAATATATGAGTAAAAAACTGTACAGTTATCTGAAATGAACTGAAGGTGTGTGGGCTGCTTCAGTTTTCTCATCACTTTTGCTTCCAGTTCTCTCAATTTTTTCGTGCAGTGTGAATCGAAGTATTCTTCGATAAGTGACGGATCTCTCTCTAAATATGGATAGAAAAGATGAGCAGCAATGTGCTGTACTTCGTATGCCGCCGTTTTTATCATGTGTTATGAATACTCAATAAAACAGACATCCCACAGTTCAGGCAAATTATGGTAGGCCTTGATAAAACCCAGAAGGGCATCTTTTTTATCCATTATAATGAAACAGGTGGGCAACACGCTCAAGCGACACAGGCAGATACTGCAGAAACTGAGGAAACTGCGCAGTTAATCTGTGCAAAAGTAGACTGAGGCCGCTGGCCTGCACAAAAACCTGCGTGATCTATGCAGTTTCCTCAGATTATCGCTCAGTCACAAGAGCGGATGCACGGGTTATGGCCTCAATTTATTGGGCCATCTTCAGTTATTTGAAATTATACCCATAGTTTATTAATAAAACAAACATGTCATTGAACCCAGGATTTGTCAATAATAAAACTTATTAACTTCATACAAAATATATCGTTCAAAAGCCCCAGACCATGGATAAAAAATCTTTGCAACGACTTATTTTGGGAGTTTTATTCAACTAACATTCCCAAATTTTCATTATAACAAATATAATAGTTATCAAATCCCAATTTTGCTGAGATCTCCATCCCTTCATTAGAATAACATCACAGCCACAACTAGGAGCAATAAAATGGCTTAGAGCCTAATTTGTTTTTATTAAAAAAAAATTACCTGTTGTGAAGTAAGGAAGCTGCACAATGCATCACATGGGGAAAAGCTGCTTGGATAAGTCGCCATCGGGGTACAGATTGGATTGCTTCTGAGAGACTTGGTGACAAACCAAACTGAAGATTTTGTACCAAAACTTTTTCAAATGACTGAAAATAAATTAATTATTTTAAAGTTTCATTTATAAAATTATTATAATTAATACTACTCTCTTTTATTTAAACTACAGTGTTAAAAGCTGTTATAACTATTCTTTTCGTAAAAATATGTAATTAAGAATAAATTAAATTTCTAATAACTCATTCACTACTCATGTAATGGATATTATAACTCTACTAATTTTCTAATTTTTCCCATTAAGAAATATGCTGAAGACAGCATAATAAGTAAAAAGAAAGTAAAAAGGTTTTTCTTCTATATATTAATATTATATATATATATATATATATATATATATATGTTAATATTGATTGACAAAGTTGTGTGCTGTGCGACCACTCATTCCAGATTTTTAGGTAGGTTTTCAATTGGTGCATTGCTCTTATTAACTAAAACATGAGTTGTGAATGAATTATAATACTAATAATAATATGCTTCAAAACAAAATTACCTTGCAAGCTTCTTTCAATTCCTTTTTTTCAATGACGATACACCGGGAAAAAAATAAATTTTTATTAGATGATATAGGATTAACATGAAATAAAAATGAATAGAGATATTATAAATTTATTGCACGAACTGGACCCTATTGTAGTTTTAATACAATGACATCGGAGCCCGAGCTGAAGTCGCAGTTTGAATAGACTATTTCCTGAACAGGAGCTTTAGAGGGACAAAGCCCGTCCTTAATAACATTGTTTAATAATTCTTATATATCTATTCATTTTTAGGAACTAATAATAGGAGTGTTATTTATAATTAAAACAATGATCGATTATTTATGATAAATTTTTAAAAACAAGTAAGCTAAAGGAAGGTGTGAACTCACATGATGTCCAGGTGCTTGCTGGCAAAACTGGCGGACAAACATCGACCGTGTGAGGTACAAAGGGAACAAACGCAACACAGAAACAACATAGAAGATAACAAAGGCAGTTTAGATTAGAATATCAACATTTCCAAATTTTCATTATAACAAATTAGTTATCAAATGGTCTGTCTTAAAGCATCGTTTCTCAAATACCGGCGATTTTTCATCCAGACGAAATTTTTTTTTGTTTAACTAAAATTGAAATAGAAATTTTACTGGACCACGATGAAAGAATAAAAAAAAAAAACTTTGTCACAGCGGATTTTTTGATATTTTTGGTAAAGAATTTTAATTAAAAGATGTGTTTAGAAAAGAATTGAATTTTTAAAAGAGGTATAAAAACAAAAAAAAAAGCAGGGGGGCCTTGGCAACGGAGAAAAGCAACAGTCACCATATCGTTGCGATGCCAAGAGCGGCGAAAGCTAGGGATTGGTGACCCCGAGCAATCAGAGTGTTGAACGTCTCCCAGTAGGTAGGTATTTAAACATTTATTTAATAAAGTCCAACCCCTAAATGTTCTAAATAGTCGAAAAGGGTTAAAAAAAAAACAGTTTTAAATTCTATTGATTAAATTAATTCTTGTTTAAAAGGATGGAATTTTTTAATCAATGCTCAAATAGACTGTTCATTAGTCAGTCAATATATAGTCATATATATATATATATATCGGTCGCTTAAATAGTGGTGTGAGAACGTCAAAGTTTGGTCTTGTGCTGCCTACTCTTTTTATGGTAACCCCTTGTTATTCATTCTATTATTGATATTATAGAGCTGTTCATCTCCTTCAAAAAGGTTTTTTATTGTCTTTCCCGGAAGTGTAAAAGCCGACAAAGAAATAAAATTAGCTAAAGTGCCAGCAATGAATGCTTCCCAATGTATAAAAATATTCGTACCGCTTGTGAGTCAAACTATATTCTAAAACAGGGTTGGCCAACCCACGGCCCAAGAGGTTCATCAAACTTTTACAATTATATTTATATTATTATGAAGTGATAAATAAAGGCAACCAAAGCAAAATAAAGAATTTTTTTTTTTTTTTTTTTTTTTTGCTTTATTGAACAACAATGTTGACGTTTCGGCCGATTCTTCCGGCCTTCAACAGGACATGTGTTTTGTTTGTCTCGAGCTTTTAAGGGCTCTTGGCAGCTCCTTACTTAGTAGGCATTACTTGTTGTTCAAAGAGTGACTATCATTCAGCCAAGAGCCCCTCTAGACTTGTGGCAAATAAAACACATATCCTGATGAAGGCCGGAATAATCGACCGAAAAGTCGTAAAAAATTATATAGTGGGTCTAAATCTAATATGGGAATATATAAATTTATATGCGGCCCACGGAGTTATTATGAAGCATTTCCAAAGTGGAGCGTAAAATCATTTGAGTTGATCTGTTCTAAAACATACATTATAAACATAAAAGATTCAAAAATAAAATTCGAATGGGGAACCTTTTGTAAAAATATGGGTTTTTATGTTTGGAAAATTTCTGGATAAAGAAAACTTTTTTTTTGTAAATATTTCAGTTGCCTTGTTGCTGAATAATATTTGTTCAAATTAATTTTCAGTTGACCAGTCAAAAATACCTCTGTATGCTAGAATATAGTATTAGAACCCAATATGTTGTCCCCTAAAAAAAAAATTTTCAGGGAAACGTTCAAGACTATAATTTTTAAATGGATGCATAGAAATTCATCTCTGAGTCTCTGGATATTTTTGCCCGATACATACATAAAAGGGTATAAATAATTTAATTACGCCAGGCAGCCTTTTTATCTAAATTGTACATAATGAATTTTATTTTTGGGAATGTTGATGTCGTCATTATTAACTTTAAAATTATATTTACAAAATATATTATGAATTCATTTATATTATCAAATTTTAATGACAAAAGCACACAAAGCAGAGCAAAAACAAAAGTGTGATAAATATAGGCCTATAGATGTATTAATTTTAATTTTATTTTTGATAGAAAAAACTAAACCCGCTAATAAATATTTTATAAGATTACATAGATTAGCGGATAAAGTTTGTATTTCATATGTAGTATTATTATTATTATGATTATTATTAATGAAATTATTTAAAATTATCAGTATTTGTGTGCGATTTTAAACATTTAGTGCAAATACATGAAATTCAAGCTATATATGAATTTTATAAATAATTAGCATTTGTGTGATTAGTGAAAGCCTGAGGCTACTTTTGGTATTAATAGACTTACTTACCAAACAACTGGCTTCATGAAGTTTGCCAAGCTTCGGCCGAATAAATGGACTGAAAAATAATTAATGAAGACTTTGTTAAACATTTTAGGAAATTAAGAACTCATTATCTTAAAATCATTAAATAAAGCTAATTTTAAATAATTTAAAAATCTGGTGAGACTGGTCGCACATCACACAACTTTTTCTTACCTATCGAAAGTTGTGTTTTGTGCTTGTCACACCAGATTTTTTTTGTCGAAGTATATTTAGTTTCCGTCGATATATTAGAATTCAAGATATAAACATGAGAAAATATTTATATTTTAATACCATGGCAACCATATCTCCTAACTTTCCAATAAAGTTCAATAAATTAAGAGTAGTGTGCTTCAAAAGATTTCATTGGCATATTGAGAATATACATTTTAAAGAGCATCTAAAAAATAATAGATTTATAAATCAAAATCGTTGGAGCGAATTTTGAGAAAATCGAAAAAACTGAAAAATTACATCAGTAAAGTACTAGTACTCTTTGGTCTATTTTGTTCAAAAGCTTCGTGTCACGTCCCAGGGGGGTTCCTAACTTAAATATAAAATTTCAACCTCCTTTCTCTTTTCGTTCTTGAGATATTTTGTTCACAGACACGCACACACACAGACAGACAGACAGACCTTGTCGCGAAAACCATTTTTTTGGATTCAGGGGTACTCAAAAAATGTATATGACATATACATATAGTTAAGAGAAAGTAAAAAATATTTTAATTTTGCCGATCTTAAAATTAATATTTAATTATTAAAAAAATTTAAAAAATTCACCTTTGAAATTTTTAATATCGGTCTCAAAAGGGTAATTAATTCCCTGATATATATCCAAAACAGAAGACTCGAATCAAGAAGGGACTAGTTTTATTTTAATATTTGGATTTAAAATCCATCCTACTATATCTCGATTTTAGAGTAAAAAAAGAAAATATTTTGAGCTCCTACATTTTTTAATCTGTTTGATGATGAGTGAGTGGTAAATGGAAAAAATGCACAAGTCGAAAAGGAGAAAAGTTAAGATTCGATGCAGGACTAACTTACACTGCATTGAAAAGGGTGAAATCCAATTATTTATGTTTGATGTTTGATAATTTTTGGATCAAACAGATAACAAATATTAATTTTGAAAAAACATAAAAAATCATTAATTTGAAAAAAAAAAAGTATAAATGTTGGTGCAAATTAAATACCTGATCTGTCTCCAGAGAAAGGTTTGGATGGGTATCGGGAGCGCTTGATCGTTGAAGCTGTCATCCAGAGATCCCTTGCGTCGCATGGTTTGTTGTCGATGTTCCGAAACAACCATTTGCCTAAAAAAATAATAATACGCCATCAATATGTAAATAAAAAAAATTTTCCCAGAATGAATGACGTACCTGATGAAAATGTCAAAATTACATTTGTATTTAAAGGAGGCGAGAGAGATTCCAGGTAGCCAGAGAGGCTCCCGGGGCCACTCTGAGAGCAACTGGAGGCAGTTGCTTTCGGCGGGGGCGATGAATCGATCCAGGAGGGCACGGATGCTGCGCACCAGTCATCACTCCTCTCCTGTCCCACTTCAGGACATCAAAGAGCCTATCGTCTTATACACATCTATAACACAAAAACCAAATTATTAATATTTTTATGGAAAAGGAATAAAAATATAATCATATGTTTGATTTATATTCTTTCTTGAAAAAAGATATATAATTTTTTATACTCTAAAATGATTTTTAATCAAACTTTTTTTATAACAGTTTTTAGAGAAGGAAATATATGAGGATCCCTTTTTATTATATCAAATATTTCGTCTTTTTTAGCACTATATACAAACGTTCCGGCACAGTGGCGTAACGTATTTTAGCTGGGCCCTCCGCAACCGTTTTTTTCGCCCCAGGCGCAAGTGGGGGCCTAGGGGGCCCGGGCCCCCTACCGAAATTTTTCAAATTTATATACTTATATACTGGTATAAGGCTAATTTCTAAATTTTTGTTTGAAAAAGTGTCGCTTAAATAAAAGTAATAAAAAAATGAAATATATTAATATTTAAGCATTTTTTTTAATAAAAGTTTTGTCGGGCCCCTCGGAGCTCAGGAAAAATGATATATTATAAAAGGAAAAAATATATCATTTTTTCATGGCCTTGAAAGCCCGCCCAGCCCGCGGGATTTGCGGGGGAGAACGTTACGCCACTGTTTCGGCAGTAAGTGCAGGATTTCATCAGTCCCGCTAAATTAAAAATCTTTTTACAAAAACAAATCTCTATTTTCTATTATAGACTCAAGAAAATAAAATCATTGTCATCGTACATAGATAGCTGTTGTGAATGCGAACAGATTATAGTATATTAAGTGTTATTTTGTTTAAAAAAATTGTTAATTGTATATTTTAATGTGGCTAATAAAGATGCGGTCGAAATGTTCACTACTAGAGAAACCAGTGTACCCGAACGCATTCAGGACGAACTAGTTTGTTCCAAAAAAAAAAAAAAAGAAACAGTTTGGCCTGTAGCATATATACTGTATACTTGTTGAAAGAGGTAAAAAACAAGAAGAAAATGCAGCCAATGTGGTTTCTTTATTGATATTCAGCCCACGGTTAACGTTTCTATCCTAGGTTTGGACCATCATCAGAGCTGGGGCTGTGTCAAATAGGCATATATACTTTCCCCGAAACGGGGAGTAGAAACCCGATTCGATCCTCTCCAATATAACGAGAAGGGCATTTCAATTTTAACAATAATAGCAGTTTTTGTTATTTAAAGTGCATAAATCTCATTATTGCACATAAAGCCCTCCCGTTTCGGGGAAAGTATATATGCCTTTTTGACACAGCCCCAGCTCTGATGATGGTCCAAACCTAGGATCGAAACGTCAGCCGTGGGCTGAATATCAATAAAGAAACTACATTGGCTGCATTTTCTTCTTGTTTTTTACCTCGGTGCTAATTACCCACTTTACCCTTCCGCCACCCTTGTATCCGCCAATGTTGAGTCAACATTGAGTCCGAGAAACTGTTCTCGGAATGGCTAAAAAATATCATCTTTCGGCATCTCCGAAATGTGTTTAAGAGAACTTGCCCATATTTGTTAAATAATAAAGATTTGAAAAATAATTATTCGAGCATTGAATACATGAAAGATATTTAGCCATTCAAGAGAAACCAATACCAAATTAAACAAACATAAGTACTCAAAATAATTAAAAATGTGTGTGCTCAAAAATCGTACCTCTTTGACTGCCGAATCTTTTCCTTCATCTTCCCAATGAATAAAAATGGGTCCTTCCAAAGGTAGGGTAGTATTGAAGGTAGTATTAATGAATAAATGTTCCGTTGGTTGTCAGTTGATTTTGGCATCTTGCATTTTTGTATACTTTCCATTCTTTTTTTAATTATTATTTGGAGAACCATTTGCAGGTGAAGAATTGCATTGGCTGTAATAAAAAAAAATAAATGTATTATGAAATTGGGCCCAAAATTTCTCGAATGAAATGTCGTGTGGGTTGCTAGTTGGATTGTTAGATTGTACCCAAGGAATTATATCATCAAAAGGAATCAGGGTGTGTCTGGCTGGGGGAGAGTTGTAAATTAAGAGTTTTTGAAAATCGTGAAATAAAAATGCTCTCGTTTTGTTAAGCGTTCACGAATTGTCAATACAAGTGGTCCCAGAATTTAATAAAAATTGCAATTAATTAATTTTGATAATTTTTCAAGATTTATAATCAAAGAAACAGCAAAAATTATAATATAATTTGAAATCAAATTAATAAAAAAAAAAAAATTAATATGAGACCTACCTTAAAAGTATAAATGTTATTAAAATTTAGGGTTAAAAGAATGAAGCACACCAACGTTCTCTGGTGGATTTGGACTTTATACTAGAGATTAGCCAAATTTAGGAATTTTTGCACACAAGAATAACGTAAAAATAAATATAGAAAAAATGATTATTAAGTATTAAAAAGGTTAAATGGCGGGATTCGCAATGAACTGATAATTGCCTGAAGTGGCTAAAAATAACTACAATAATCAAATAATAGTCAAATTAAATATTTATTTAAAAAAAATGTTTTTTTTTTTAGTTTTGAAAGAAAAATACTAATTAATAATAAAAATAAAATATTTAGATATATAAATTCATGTATAAAATGGCTTTATAAGAATAATAATATATGAAAAAGTAATAAATTAATATAAATTATATTTATAATTATTATCAACGATTTTTTAATTACATTATATCTATTAAATTCTGAATTTCATCCTGAACTCGAAATCTCCATTATTATATCATCAAAAGTAGTAAAAAATGAATAAATAAATGTTGAACTGATACGTCATATAAAATGCTTTATTTCTTTAAAAATAGATAAATCGAATGGATATTATTCATTTAAATATATTAATTATATACTATAGGATAGTAGAGTATGAAAGATTTCCTTAAATTGGACGTAAATGAGGTAGAAATGACCTCCAAAAAAAAAAAAAAAATCGACATTCCTGGCTATAAAATAAATTTTTTTAAACCCTTTAGAGGTCCCTGATTGAATTCAAACTTACACAAGTTAATTATAATTATATAAAAATGATTTTCTGAAATTTTTACTTTAATCTGAGCTCAAATAAAGAAGATATGGGAAAATTTCAAAAAATTTTCAAACGCGTTTTGCGCTCGGACTTGTTGCTTACTCACTATTCACATGTTGTTTAAGGGCCCAAGTCCGAGCGCAAAACGCGTTTGAAAATTTTTTGAAATTTTCCCATATCTTCTTTATTTGAGCTCAGATTAAAGTAAAAATTTCAGAAAATCATTTTTATATAATTATAATTAACTTGTGTAAGTTTGAATTCAATCAGGGACCTCTAAAGGGTTTAAAAAAATTTATTTTATAGCCAGGAATGTCGATTTTTTTTTTTTTTTTGGAGGTCATTTCTACCTCATTTACGTCCAATTTAAGGAAATCTTTCATACTCTACTATCCTATAGTATATAATTAATATATTTAAATGAATAATATCCATTCGATTTATCTATTTTTAAAGAAATAAAGCATTTTATATGACGTATCAGTTCAACATTTATTTATTCATTTTTTACTACTTTTGATGATATAATAATGGAGATTTCGAGTTCAGGATGAAATTCAGAATTTAATAGATATAATGTAATTAAAAAATCGTTGATAATAATTATAAATATAATTTATATTAATTTATTACTTTCTCATATATTATTATTACCATCATCTTATAAAGCCTCATTTTATACATAAATTTATATATCTAAATATTTTATTTTTATTATTAATAAGTTTTTTCTTGCAAAACTAAAAAAAAAAAAACATTTTTTTATTAAATAAATATTTAATTTGACTATTCAAGCGTTCAAGTAATTTTTTTCGCAACTCATCCAGGATTAATTGCGCCATTTTTCTATTTTTAACTCTATTATTTTCATTTTCTAGCCTAGTTCTAGACATAATTGTTATAATTTCTTTTAGGTTTCCAAAAACATTCAACAGGATTCCATAATTCTACAATTTAAATAAATATTATTGATAATATAAGGTATGTTTTCTATATTTTACGTTTTTTATATATTTTGATTTTAAAACCGATGAATTATAAGACTAATTAATATTAAATGTCTATTTTGGGCGAATTTCAGATGAAATTTTCTTCTAAAATTTTAATCATTCATTCTGTCACTTGTTGATAATTATACAATTTATTAACCTAACTCATATATCACATTTCAACTTGGATCTCATTTCTTTCTTCCTTTATTTTGAACACACACAAAGACAGACCATTTTGCGGGGCCAACTTTTTTGGAACTTAAAAAATATATTTCTATCAAAATCTTGACATCGTATTGTTCCCATGAATCCAATACTTTCAATATATTAACTAATATAGTTAAGAGAAAGTGAAAAAATAATCATTTTTCTCCCATCAATTATCGTATAATCCAAAAATAATCATTACTATCAATTTCTAAATCATCTGGACCTAAATATATATTTCTTTTTCAGAGTATTGGTGAAGAGGATCATTTTCCTGAGATTCAACAGCTGAATTCAAATTGGAGATGATCTTTTAATCCCATCCTTTAAAACACAGCATTAATTTCACCCTCCATCACTTTTATGTCCAATAATACATTACCAAGCTTATGGGTAAGTAAGTTTAATATTAAATGTATTTCATTACCTATGTTCAAATAGTGCTCTTCTTGAATTTATTTGAAGGAGGTATATAGCTGAATGTTGATATTCAAATAGGTAGAAAGAATGAGCAAAGCAGCTAGTTTATATTTCAATTTATTATCAAACCAGGGTCGGCGTTTCGGTAGCATATGGGACCATCTTCAAGGTCAGGTTAATGTCTGAAAATATATATCCTCGTCTAGTTATATTGGGCATACACAATTGTAAGTGGCTCAATCATGTTCATGCCCGAAAACTTTTAATTTTTACTTACCATGGACAGAGAATGAATGACGTAGACCCTGGTTTGATAATAAATTGAAATATAAACTAGCTACTTTGCTCATTCTTTCTACCTCTTTGAATATTATCATCATCAATTGCAAAATTTCCAAACAGTGAGCAAGAATAAATTTGATGCATTTGCTCGCCAAAGGCGAGAAAGGGGGTCCAAGGGGCGTAGCCCCCTGGCAAGTGGTAAAGCCCGTATTAATAAAATAAACAAAATAAATTTCATGTTACAAAAACAATTGTTCAGGAGAGTTAAAAGAAGAGTTAAATTTGGAAACTATCCGTGATCCAGGATATTCAGAGCTTGCACCAACTAACTGATCACCATCTCCTTCAGGACAACTTCTTAAAGGGAAAAATTTTTAAATCTCTACAGGCTGACTTCCTCAATAGGGTACTACCCCAAAAGTTTACATTACCAATTTTTCAGTTTTTTTTTTTTTTTTTTTTTTTTTTAATAATGAAATCACATGAGAAAACGTGATTCTTTAGTATTTTCTCTCCTTTTAATTTTCATTTGTATTTTCTATTTTTTTTTTTTTTATTTTTTTGTGATTTCGGGTGGCAAAGGGAGTGGAGGTGGCTGTTTACAAGAATAATTAAATTAAAAAAAATTCCTTTCTAGCAAATGAATTAAAAAATTTATCAAGATGAACATAATCAAAAAAAAAAGATGTCACAACTATCTTACCAAAAGCTATTTTCTCCAAGCATCCTAAAGTTGAATCCGGTTTTCTTTCTTTGTTCAACATTCGTCGCAACATATTTACAGTTCAAGGTATAAAGATATTTATAAAATAAAGCAAGCCACACCTAAAATAATTGTTATATATATATATATATTTTTTACTTTTTATTTAATACTTATTAAATATATTTCTTGGAAGGTGAAGAAAATAGACTTAATTCGGCCCAAAATTATTTATTACCAATGTCTACGTTTCGGGGACTAAACGTCACCCATCCTCAGGACCTTAAAATACAACACAACAACAAAACTTTATAAATAAGATAAGCGTCTTGTTTCCTTACATTATATATATATAATATAATATATTTCTTGTTTTAATATAAACTTTGACTCTGGATATAAATAGACGGACATAAGTCACGTTGACTCTGTCAACATTTTGCATTGATTGGCGCCTTGAAGGGTAGACTCAATATATTGATTTAGTAATGAATTACCTGTTGATTTCAAGGAAAAATTTAGAATATTTGTTTAAGATAAAGTGATTTAAGTTGTCAGACAAGAACGAAATCAGGTTCAAATTGATAAAAATAAAATAAAATTGTATAAGTATGTATTTCAATTAAATCTGTTTAATTAATTAATCTTATGATATTATTATATCATATAAAAAAGTATAATAAATCCGTCTATGACTACAAAATATCCTAGAGGAAAAAATCTGGTGTGGCTAATAGCACAGCACACAACTTTCTCTTACCCTGATATGGTAAGAGAAAGTTCTGTACTCTGCTTGTCACACCAGATTTTTTGTGTTGAGACATACAGGGTGTTTATAAAAGAATATTGGGGTTTTAACTCTTTATAATATCTATTACATTAAACTTACAGTTATAAATGATATATCAAATGAAAGAGCAGCTCAAACAGTTTGTTTGTTGGCACCAGTGCGTCTACTAGTGGTGAACCTATTGTAAGTGGCACCTCTTATCTTGATACACTACAGCAATGGCTCTTCCCTCAGTTGGAAGAAAATGAGCCAGAGAACTTCATTTTCCAGCAAGATGGTGCACCACCTCACTGGCATAACGAAGTACGCGATTGGTTGAACGTCACTGTACCTGAGCGCTGGATAGGCCGCAAGGGCCCAATGACAGGGCTTGCTCTGCATGGCCTCCATGTTCTCCTGACCTAATGCCATGCGATTTTAACCTTTGGGGTTTCATCAAGGACCGTGTGTACGTGCCTCCGCTGCCAGCTGACCTCACTGAATTAAGAAACCGGATTGAAGCAGCTTGTGCTACAATTACTGAAAACACACTTATCAACGTTTGGGAAGAACTCGGCTATAGTGTGCCGTGTGACAAAAGGTAGTCACATTGAACATTTTTAAGGTTCTTGGTAAAACTGTTTGAGTTGCTTTTTCATTTGACATATCATTTGGACCGTTTATTTTGAAAGTGGTGTAAGTTTATTTTCTATTGTTTCGAGAAAATGAAAGGTTAACATATCTGTTTATTAACAAGTCTATTTACCGACCAATTTTCAATTGTACAAAACATTTGAATTTTTTAAGAAATTTACCACTAGCTAGTTATACATAGAAAATTTACAGTAATTTAAGCATAAATTATGTGATATCATTCATCATCATTTTTTAAAAAAATAGACTTACTTCACTTTCAAAATAAACGGTCCATTTATAACTGTAAGTTGAATGTAATAGATATTATAAAGAGTTAAAACCCCGATATTCTTTTATAAACACCCTGCATTTAGTCTCCGACAGTATGGTACATTTTAATCCAAGATGTAAAATTGCCCCCGGGCTTGGCGTAGTTGTTAGCGCGCCTGCCTTGTATACCAAGGGTCGGGGGTTTGGATCCCAGGCAATCCGATGATTTTATTTAAGCCATATGGATACCAAATGGCTTAAATAAGAATGCCTGGACTCTATATATATATATATATTCTGGAAGGTTTCCGCGACCGGATGTATGCAAAGATGAGCGACGTTTCGGCTCTCCTTTTGGAGCCATTTTCAAGAGAAGGAAGTTAGGAGGTAATGGTGGAGGGCGGTTGTTTACGGGGTCGCAGTCTTCCTGGTCCCCAGGTCAATTTGGTGGATGACTCAGAGGCGTGGATTGGTCTCTGAGAGCTGGAGGAAGGTTGGGTGTGTGTAATGTTCGGTTTAGATTGACTACGGGGCCTCAATCTGCCTACTCCCCAAGTCGGTGTATTGGTGGATGCCTCAGAGGTTTGAGTTTGTCTCTGAGAAATGGACAGTGGTTGGTTGTGTGTAGTCGGGTTTGTGTTTGGTTTGGGTTGACTTAGGGGTCTCAACCTGCCTACTCCCCAGGCCGTGAGCAACTGACTCTGAGCCGGAGGTGCAGGTCCTTTTATACCTGTTGCCGGGCGACTGGGGACCAAGAAGACTGCGACCCCGTAAACAACCTCCCTCCACCATTACCTCCTAACTTCCTTCTCTTGAAAATGGCTCCAAAAGGAGAGCCGAAACGTCGAGTAAATCTCAGCACCCCACGCGACTTAACCCGAGAAAGCTTATCTTTGCATATATATATATATATTCTGTATATATATATATATATTTTCATAATAACTGTTATCGTAAAAAGTCTTATATGGCCTAAGTTGCCGAAAGACCTTTGTCACGCAAGCAATTCTTGCTTTCCCACTGGTTAAGATTGGTGTCTTCTTTTCTTTTTAATATTTTAGCAGTCCCTTGGAGTACACTTCTATAAAAAATGGCCCGCCAGTTGAAATAAGTTTGGCATCCTTGCTTTACATTATAACACTGTTACCAAGAGCGGATCCAGAGGTGTTTCTCGGGGGGGGGGGGGGGTAATCTGGTGTGACTGGTCGCACAGCACACAATTTTTTTTTCTTAATTTCGGTAATTTAAAGGCGCATTCTGTACTTGTTTGCCAGAATCTCAAATTTTTAAGTATTAATTTTTACCGCCCTTGACTGTTATCAACAAGTAACCCATAATATTATAATTAACTTAGCTATTTATCAACCTTGTAGATTTCTATAATCCCGGCATTTTATAAAATTTTAAAAATAAATAGACTTTTGATTTAAATTGGAAAAAGTTTAATTATTTTAGTACATATTCTTATTCGGTTTCACCCAAGCAGATGCGGGATGTTTTACTCCACTTGTGGAAGCTTGAGGGTCTTTATAATAATTTGGCTTACGATTATTTCCCTTTTTAATTTCTCTATTAGATGACTCTCTTGTTATACATTCTCTTCCAGGACTAGATTTTTGAGATGGTATTTTCTCACTATATTTATACTCTGGATGAGAGTATCTATGGGAATTAGCAGATTTACAAGAAAGACTAGGCGATCCAATTTTTTTTTCATTCATTTGTTTTTCATTAACTCTAAACTTTAATTGTTGATTGTTTAAGTCGATAGGGGATGAGTTAAAAGTTGTCTTCTTGGGTGATGGTGAACGGCTTGGTGTGATACGATTTTGTTTTATTTGTGTCTCTCTTGATTTTCGTAAATCTGTATCAGTATTCATTCCTAAAACTCGACAGAGATCCTTTCCCGTTACTTCCAATTCAATTTCAAAATCATTAGGATCATCGGAAAGTTTTCGAAGTTGTCTTTTCTGCGCTGTTCGCATTAATTCATAAATATGATGTTCGTGAAGATTCGCTCCAGTTGAGTTTGGAATGTTTAAATCGGAATCATTTCGAAAAGATCGATTTTTTCTTTTATGGTGGGATTTTTTTGATTGTTTTTCATAAGACTGTTAAAGAATTATTAATATATATATATATATGATATTATATTAAATATGAATGAAGGATCGGTGAGTTATTTTTATTAATAATAAAATCATTCTTTAAAAATAGCTCAAAATATACCTGAGGTTGGTCATAATGAGGAGAATGAGATCTTGGTCCTTGATATTTCTTGGATAATCGATTTAATAATGGATTCAAATAAGTAACATGCAAAGATTTAGTGGAATGTGAACTCTGTTTATTCGAATTATCTGGTGGCGGGGCAGTTAATGCAACATACTCCTGCTGGTGTATTTGACGTTCGGGTTCAGGATTTCTTTTTGGAGGATCTCTCTGAAAAATTAGAAATTTTTAATTTTAACTTTGATAACTCTAAAAATTATATTATCCGCTTTCAAGCAGTTTTCTAAAAAAAAATGTATATAACTTGTAAAAAAACATTTTATTTTTTTCAGATTCAATGAATTCTGAAGCACCAAAGTGTTATATTGTGATGACCATGTGGCGACCAAGAAAAACTCCAGAAGCTATACAGACAGAATTTCTCTCTACTTCCATTTCCTCAATTAAGCGTCAAGTACTCTGTCAGGCCGGCTTACTCTTTCTATAACTAATCATAAACCTCTGAATGCAAAAGGTACTCTTTATTTTTTCGTCACTTATTATTATTATATGAAGCCAATCTTATTAACTACTCATTTCAAAAGAATTTTAATCAACTTTTAAAAAAAATATTATAAACAATCTCGTTTTCTGGTCCCACAGTACACAAGTTGTGTACTGTGTTTGTACTACCATATTTTTTTGTGTGGAGATATAATTAGTTGCCCTTAGCTAGGCCCTAGGTGCTAAACCTAAGTTCCAAACTTGACCATGCGATTCAGCGCGAATTTTAGTATGACTTGATTTAGCCGCAAATCGGGTTTTTTGTGAAAAACTGCTGCCTGAAAAAAAAATTGAATATCGCGCGAACCATAAAAAGGGGACTGTTTTGTGATGTTACTAACCATGAAATGTACTAATGTAGGCCAATTGGGGAACTCGGAATTATTCTTCTGTTGAGACAAATGGCTATGCCAATTTGGAAAATTTCAATCATGGATAACTTCATTTTTTCAAATAGAACATGTTACTTTCTTTTATTAAATTTTTTTTTTTTCGTTATCAGATATTTTGGAATAAAATGAAAACTACCAAAGATAGATATAGACATATAGTCAACCTTATATCATCTGAAAGATAATTAAATTTTACGTTCCATGGCATAAAAATAGTAGCATGTTCCATTTGAAATAAAAATGAAGTTATCCATGATTGAAATTTTTCAAATTGGCATAGCCATATCTCCTAACAGAAGAATAATTCCGGGTTCCCCAAACGGCCTACATTAGTACATTTCATGGTTAGTAATACAAAAAGACAGTCCCCTTTTTATATTCGCTCGATATTCAATTTTTATCAGATAGCAGTTTTTTCACAAAAACCCGATTTGCAGCTAAACGGTTTAGTTTGGAATACATTGCATGACATAAAGTCATACTAAAATTGGCCTTAAAATCAAAATATGCAATAATATACAGGGCGTTCCATTAAAAAAACAACTTTGATATGAATTACTCTGTATAAGTGCAATTGGAACAAAAATTTTTTTAATTTGTAGTAAAAATTACTTATGTAAATAGAAATAAAAGTTTTAATACCTCCAAATCCACATAGCGTAATTGAGATATAGATGAAGATAATTTGTTAGATGTTTTTTGTTTTAAAGAAGGAGCAATTTCTTCTAAAGGTGGTGCCGGTGGCAAATGCGGTCTTTCGAGAGATTGTTTTAATTCCACTATCCTTGAAAGAGATGAATTGTTCATAAACGCTGGCATATCGTATTCATCTGTAACTTTTATATATATATTTAGTTTTTATTAACATTTTTTTTCGATTAATGAGGAAAAAAGTTAATAATTAGCACAGGTGGAAATATTTTGATTAATAATAATATTGCCTGTTAATCGATGGATGGGGAGTCTTGTCATTGTTTCCTGTGTTTCTTCGTTACTGTCATTTTGTCCTAATTCATTCAATAATATATTCTCAACTCGATAACGAAGATCATATCCAGGTCTTAATTTAGAGCCATCCCAAAACCAGACACTTCCTTTGGGCAAATTTTGTGATGATGGTGCTGGAGCAGACCATGGTCGTGTCCAAGCCCCAGTTCCATGTCTTCTTCGGGAAGGAAGATCTGATTCTCTGTCTCTGTGTAAGCCATGATGCTCTCGACAAAATGGATGCCACGGATCCGGTATAAAATCTACTCTACGTTGTTCCTGAAAAGAAAATTCAGATTTTGGAAAAATTTTTATTCCTTTTTTTAAAATTTTTTTAGATTTCCAGAATTTTCTTTTTCACCATCGCTGCTAAAACGCCTAAACTTGATTGATGACAGAGCAAATTTCCCACTCATTAGGAGATCTTGATTTTATGTTAAGATAATTCCCTTTTTCCCTGTTCACAGACAGACAGACCAATTTGCGGGACACATTTTTGGACTCAGGGGACCTCAAAACGTGTATATCCATCAAAATCTCGACATCGAATTTTTACATGATCGCAATACTTTCTCTATATATTTCATTTTTAGCGCCTATGATTATGATGGTAGAAAATTGCACACTTCTAAACACATATTTGTATTATTTATTAAAGATTCAATTTTTACGGCTATTATCAAGACCATATTAATCATAGTCTCGTTTATCATCTAATCGAGAAAGATTAAAAATTTTAATTAAAAACCTGCTCTCCTCCTGGTAATTCAAAAGAACACGTAGAATTAATTTTTTGTCTATTTTCGGATTCATCATTTTCGTCATCTATAGTCAGCCAATCACTTGTGGATTCAATTATTGGATCGCTATTCACTTTTGAAAGAAATGAAGATGGTTTATTTTCATATTGTTTGTAAGTTTGTATATTCATTTCGTTTTGAATTGATTTCTGATTTTCATGTTCATTTAAGTTTTTGTCTGACTCGCAATTTAATTTTGTATTTGGATGATGAGTTCCTTTAGATGAAACTTTATTTTCTTTTAAATCAATTATTGATTTTATGTCCCTGTATAATAAAAAAGAAATGTATTGATTTGAAAATAATATCTAAAATAATAACATATATACATTGTTCTCTGATTTAAATGTGCATCCAAAATGTCATGATATTATTTTTGATTTTTTTTCTTTAAAAAGTATTTTCCAAAATATGACCTAAGCGCCCCATACACGCTGGGCTTTTGCACGCCTATAAACGAGCCAAATCCGCAAGTGTGTGGACTCTCACTAGCCAAGCCGAGCCAGGGCAGTTCCGTCAGGGCCTTCTGTCTGGCTCGGCTCGGCTCGGGAACATGTGTGTGGCCCCCAACGGATTGGGCTCGGGGGCCTCAGATAAAGTGTATATAGTGCAAACCATGGCTGATTTTGGCTTGACTCGGCTCTCACGAGCCGAACTGTGCTAATGCTTTATCTGAGGAACGGTCCCGATCCGTGAGAGCCCACACTGGCGGATCTGCTCCCGAGCCGAGCCGAGCCGGACAGAAGGCCCAGACAGATCTGTCCCGGCTCTAGCTAATGAGAGCCCACACACTTGAAGATTTGGCTCGTTTGAAGGTGGACAGAGCCTGGCTCGCTCGCGAGTCGGATCCGGTGATTTTTCTCCACACACGCGTACGAGTTTGACTCGCGAGTCCGGCTCGGCTCGTCTCAGGCTCGTCTACAAACGAACCAAATCCCCAAGTGTGTGAGCTCTCATGAGCCGAGTCCAGCCAAAATCAGTCATGGTTTGCATTATCTACACCCATTTTTCCACTAAATCCCTTCCTAGCCGAGCGGGAAAAAGACCCTGCGGTCTGCCCCCCTCGTGGGGCCCCCCCCTCGCGGGTTGATTCTTTTTTGGGGGGCGGGCCGGGCCCGGGGGGCTGGCCGGGGGGGGGGGGGGGGGGGGTCTGCCCCCCCCCTTCTTGTTTTATTTTGTTTTTTATTATTGAGGGGAAAAAAAAAAGAAAAAATTTTTTTTTATTATTTAATTTTGGACTCCACTGATGGCAAAGGACCCCCTTTTACTCCCGTGGTTGTAGCTACTGCAAATTGAACAGACTTTAGGTCGGCTTCCTCCCCCAAAAGGGTTTTCAGGATGCAGTACATTTTTAACATTCTTTATAATTTCTTTTATATTATATAATCTTTGTTTTGTAAAACAAAATAAAATTTTAGTAATAATATAAGAAGATAAATGTAAATTTTTTGTCGTAGGAAAAAAAGAAACATTAAAATTCATCACCTGCTATGATAACATTCTTGAGATGAAGAGATTTGCCAGAGAGGATTTCCCTCTTCCAGTGGCAGAGATGTAAGTTGATCTTCTAATTTAGAAATTGTACGAAGCATGGAATTTTCCTGTGGATTTTCATTTCGTTTTAACGATGGTTCTTTTTCTTTTGTGATGTGCATATTAAAATTTTGTTGAGTGTTCATTTGTGGAATATGATTTAAACATTCAAAAATATCACCTTTTTTTATAGTAACTTCATCCAGCTTATTTTTATTTAATTTTTTTGAATTATGTTTTTTAAAACTTATTGTTGATTTTTTTATTTTAATAAAACTCAAAGTTCTAAGAAGATTAGCTTTTTTCTTTGGTTTAACTGATGAATTAGTTATCGGAACATTCTTTTGAGAATTTAGATCAATCTCGTTTTCATTTTTCTTATCATCGAAATGTTTAATGAATTGTTTTAAAAATTCTTGACTTTGAGAAGAACATAATTTTACAGGAATTGATATAAATTTGTTCATTTGTTCATGTTTATTTATTAATTTTTCTTTTATAAATTTTGGTTCAGTTAATTCATCGATAGTTTGAGTTGAGGTATTTGATAAATGGGCATTTGACCTACTAAAATGAGGAGTTGTTTTAGAGTTTATTTTTTTTAAATTAAGATTTGGATATTTTGATTCTTCAATTTTATTATCATTCCCATTTTTAAAGGATACAGGATTTAATAAATTTTCCAAAAGATGATTTGATGTTTGTGAAGCACAATTTTTGTAATTTTGATTTGCTAAATTTTTTTGTCTTAAAGTTGTTTTAGGTTCTATTAAACTTTTCAATCCTAGTGTGGCTAAAAATTGCTGTCGCATACTCTTTTGAGTTTCATCGTCATTTGTAGTAATGTTATTTGGATTTTTGGTTAATGTTTTCATTTTACGTATCAATTCATTCATCTTTTTATCAATTTGTTGCTGAGCCTCATTTTTCTTTTTTTCATGTTCAGGCGTTGAAGCTAAAATAGAAGGCGTTTTCAATCTATCTGGTTGAATAATTGTTACCTCTACTAGAGACTCTCCTTTTTTGTTTTCATTTAATAGTGCAGAGCAGAGACTATCTGTAACTTCAATTTCGAGAAGAAGCTCAGAATCAGAAATATCTTTATTAAGGACTCCGCCCATTAAACTTTTTTTGTTGGGATTATCATCCATTTCATCCTGTAAAATTTTTAAATGAAAGAAAGACTCCTTGATAGATTGTATTAATAATTATGTATAATAATTGACATTTCAAATAACAATATAAATATTTTGTGTATATTTTGACATCTTAAATTAAAAAATTTTCTCAGATAAAAATTTTTTATTATAATTCAAAAATAAATTAATGTCGTCTAATTCTGATTATTATTTATATTCGTTAATCAATCTTTATTAAAGAAAAAAAAAATTGTTTACAAATAAAAAAAATATATTTATAATTAATTTTATTATTATAAATCTTTAAACAATGTTTTCCAAAAGGTTATCGATTTAATTTTGGTTTTTATATAAAAATTTTATGTGATTTGACCAAGAATTTTAGTAACTGAAAGGCAAAAGTAATATAGTTAGATCGCCATAGGGATATTTGTTGATAATAAAAAAACGTCAACATCAAATAAATTTTTATGAAAGAAAAGGAGTGATGTCAGAAGGGAAAGAAAATGACCAGCCAAAAAGGGAAGAACCAATACCTGAAACAAGTAGTATGATTTATCTTTATTACTTTCATTTTCATTATATGAAAATTTTAGAAATTCCACTAAAAAAAAAAATTTGTAAAAATGTATGCAATACAGCAATAGTTTGATTAATCGGTGAAACCGGTGAAATCGGTGAAATCGAGAATCGAGAAAAAAAATTTTTCCTCTTTTTTGCATATTTAGTTTAAAATTTTAAAGAAAAATCTCGGCTATCCCGTCAGTGTACAAAATACATTGATATAAAATAAACAGAATACAAAAACATGAAAACCTAGGGGTAGAATGCAAAATTTTTTCTCCATTCTCAAATTTCCCCATTACCTGGTAAAAGTATAGGGTTTACCTCAGCCCTATTGAATAGCCAGTTGCATCCCTTAGTTTAGAGCGAACATTGAGACGTATGTGACGCCGAATCTCTCCCTCATATTTGGGGCTTGGCTGCGATCAAAGCTGTGGTATCGGTGTCTGTGTCGGCAGTTTTGCTTTGCCGATGTCGGCTGCATTGTATTGTACAATAGGGCAAAAAAAAACTGAATTATACATTTTTCTAACCTCTGTGCAGTTTTTCCACATAGTTTTTTTTTTTTTTTTTTTCATAAAAAACATTCACACTTTTTCTCATTTACACTCACATTCACACACACATTCACACAGTCTTTTCGGCAACTTAGGCCATATAAGACTTTGATGATAACCGTTGTAGAGAATATATCTATTGTGGGGTCAGGCATTTCTATTTAAGCCATCTCGTATCCAAATGGCTTAAATAAAATCATCGGACTGCCTGGGTCCGAACCCGCGACGTTTGGTATAGGAGGTAGGCACTCTACCTACTACGCCAAACCCGGGGGCTTTCCACATAGTTTGATATGTAGCAGATATGTAACCTCGAAAACAAACCAAGTCCACGTGTGACACCTGTTTCTCTGTCAGATTCTTAAGTATACGTCTGGTCGTCTTGAGCTGCCACCCCTAAATCTCATTAGCGCCCTCCAAAGTGGGAGTCCCAGAAACAGTGTACTGCCTTGCCTGGTCCCCCTCGTCTAAAGGTGGCCCTCCTGGCCAAAAACAAATTTGGAACCAAGAAAGAAGCTCCTATGCCAGTGGTTCTTAAAAGGGGTCCGAGAAAAGGGTCTAAATTTGTAAATGTATTTATTTATTTATGTTTTATAAATAAAAAAAATGGAAACAATTTTTTAATCAGGTGTGAGGGTTTATTTTCTGAATCAAGAGAGTGCTGAAAACTCTTCTTCTTCTTCTTCTGTCCTCGTCTGATTATTCCCGCGGTGCGGGGTCGGCGGACCTTATTCTTCCCCTCCACTCCCCCCTGTCCAATGCTGATGTCTCCGACAGGCCAAGCTCGGTCATGTCTCTCTTGACCCGATGAAGCCAAGTCATCCTAGGTGCTCCTCTTCGTTGTCGTCCGAGAAGCCCCATATCATACGCCGTCCTCGCCACGCCACTACTCTGTTAGCGTACGACATGTCCTGATACATTTGGTATCCAAGGAAATAAAATCATCCAACTGCCTGGAATCCGAACCCGCGACCCTTGGTATACAAGGTCACCACGCTAACCCTTACACCAAGCCCGAGGGCAACTATAATTGTTAAAACCCTATAAAAACACTAGTCTACGAAATCTAGATTGTAGTCAATAAACCCCTAAAAGGCCCAAGCACCCGATGGACCAAATTGTTGATATTTGAATTTTTTGTTAAAGTAGAGATGCCAACGTTTTAAAATTGCCTTTAAATTGATTTAATTTCTTTTTATTGTATTTGTTATTATGTATTAAGAATTATTATAGCCCCATATTTCATTTTTGCTTTATGTTTTAAAATTCATAGTTTTTTTTTTTTTATAATTTGTTAAATATGGTACTTTTTCATAATTAATTCAAAATAACCTATCTTTAATTTATACTCTTTGATAAATATTTTTATTATTATTATTTAATTAACCAAATTTTTCCTGAAAAATATATAGTCTGACCTTAAAATAATTATTTCTATTCCTAATATATTTTTAAGTGTTTTTTTAATTCTTTTAATTGTATTTTTTTCTCAGAGAACGAAGATTTGTATAGGACCCACTCAATGACAGATGAACATTTTATTCAAAATTTAATGAATACAATGATAGAGCAAGTTATTGAAGAAAATTTTGGTATGTCAAACAATTATAATCATTTTACAATTAAATAAAATCAAAAAAAGAGAAAAATTTCATATATCAGTGAACATTGCATATTTTTTTAATCATTTTATGATATAAATTTATAGTATTTATTTTATTTACAACTCAATATAGAATTAGAATTTCAATCCAAATAAAAATTAATATTTATTTTGCTAAATTATTATTGATCCTTTTGTTTTGTTTTAAAGTTCCTACTTTGGCTAGCTTCAACGTAGAGACTTCACTTCTATCCCCGACAATTATGAGAAATTCTAGAGGAAGCAGAGGAGGTTGTATAGAAGATGAACTTGAAAATCCTTTTCTTCATGAAGATGGATGTCCTTTCGCATGGAGTCCACCTCAAGTACCCAGCTTCTGTGATGCAGAGGTAAGAATTATTGTAATTTAAAAATCAAAATAAAAGTGCCTCTAGAAGTAATTAATAAATAGTTAAGAAAGCCAGGGGCGGATAAAGGGGAGCGAGGGCGATCGCCCCCCCCCCCCCCGAGAAGAAATTGACAATGTTATAAAAACTAGTAATCTAAAGAAATTATGATTTCGGGCTTTAATTTCAATTGAATTTGTTACCAATCAATTTAAATAAATAGGAAAGGGGTCTAAATGACCATAGATGCCCACAAAGTCCTTAAATAAAAAAAATAAAAAAAAAAATAAAAACCGCCCCCCCGACAAAATTGCATTAATCCGCCACTGAAGAAAGCAGAGAGGAAAAGTTAAACAACAAGAAGAATATAATTTTATTGAAAAACACCATTATTAGTGAATTATTATCCAGGGGTATTCCTAACACGGGGACGCCAAACACAAAGGGCTTCTTCAGTTCCTTTTCAAGGGGCGGCGGATGCCCCAAACCCAAAGGGTGGCACAAAAAAATAAATAAATATCCAAACTTGCTGATTTTTCTTCGGCGGAACGCAAAACAATAAGAAAAATAGACACTTTTTACTTTCTCTTACCTATATACAGTATATATATATATATAGGGAGAGAGAGAAAGTATTGCGATCATGTCGAAAATTCATCTGTCTCTCTGTGTGTGTGTCTGAATGTAACGATTTAAAGCATGAATGAATTGAGCTACGGGATTGAAATTTTCTATTTAAGTTAGGTACCCTCCCTTATGCTCAAAATAAGCTTTTGAACAAAATCTGCCAAAATATACTAGTACTCTACTGAAACACTTTTTAAGATTTTTTCTAATTTCTCAAAATTGGCTATAACGATTTTGATTAAAATTGAAAAATAAATTATTTTTAGATGCCCTTTAAAAAGTATTCGGTAAAATTTTTCGTGAAAATTGTTTGAAATACACTTTACTGATGTACTTTTTCAGTTTTTTTCCATTTTCTCCAAATTGGCTTTAACCATTTTGAATAAAATTTATAAATCAATTATTTTTTAGATCCTCTTTAAAATTATTCTCATTTTGCCCTGAAAATTGTTTGAAGTACACTTTACTGATTTAGTATTAAAGTTTTTTCAAATGCATTTTTCGGCTCCTCCCATATAATCAATGTTAATTCCTTATGGCTATTTGCATGTTAATTTCGATTTAAAAAAGGGGGGGGGTCCCTTTACATATTTAAAAAAAAATTTTCCAATTATGAAATTATGTATTTATTTAGGATTCTCTATTGTGTATAAAATGTCCAAATATAAGATTAAAATTTTGAATAAACAATAGTTTCTTTCAAGCACACAACATTTAAAACGCAAGTTTGCAACTAAGGCACTATGGGAAACTATCTCGACTCAAAAAAATCACTGGTGTCACCGATCAGACCACCGACCAGATTTTTTCAACATGCATTCTTATTACAATAAGGGCCTTTTTATTAAATTGTTTTTTTTTTTAATATTTATATTTAGCTTTCAGGAAATGCCATCCCTTGTTCCTGTATAGATGAAATATCAAAATCTTTAAATACTGAAGAAGGAGACAAAGAAAATAGCGTTTCTAATGTTCAAAATTTAGAAGAAATTAAATCAACAGATACTGGATGTTTTTGTGATGATCATGACTGCTTTTGTAGAGCAGTATTAAATGAAAGACTTGGTTGTAGATGTGGATCGACAACCCAGGTAAAAAAAAAAAAAATAATGACATTAGTTTTAAATTTAATTTAATTTTCTCTTTTGAAACAGGCACAAACTTCAAATCATCTAAATACAAGACCTATTACCTCAGGGTATAGTGAACCTAAACTTGCTTCAGTTCCTTTGACATCAACCAAGATTGAGACCAATTTAGGAGATCGAGAGCTTCTTGAAAACGATTCTTCCTCCTCAGATTCAATTTCTCTTGAAGAAAGAGTAATCAAATGTGAAAGTTTAACAACCACAATTTCTTTAACAAGTCAGGTAATTAATTAATTTTATTTTTTGCTAATCTTTACTATAGGGTTCGCTCCCACCAAGGAGCGCTGGCGTGCTTGACTCATGATTCTCTCATTCTCTACTTTGTGATTCGTTTTTTGAATTTAATTTTAAAATCGCTATTATTATTTATTTCTTATCTGGCAGCACTCTCCTATTAAATTCCTTCTGGCAGCACTCTCCTATTAAATTCCTTCTTATTTGCTCTCCAGTTTCCAAATTTGGGACATTTTTTTTTTTATTCTACTATTAGTTTCACAATAAGTCTGAGAATTGATCTGAAATTTTTATTCAGTTTGAAAGATATGTATGAATCTGAAATGGATGGGACTTGAGTTGAGATGACTTAAGGTAAAGATCTTATTTTATTTTCAAACTACTTCCGACCTTGTTATTTCGGTCCAGGTGCAATTAGGTTTCTTTAAATTAAAAAAAAAATTAAAAGAACTAGGGAATTCTCGGCCCGAAGGACTCGCAAACTTTTTTTTTTAAAGCTATCGCTTCGATGGTCTGAATGGTTTTTGACCGAAGAAAACCGAAATAGAGCACGCCAAAGAAAAGAACGAAAGAATCATGAACGAAGAACTAATGTCAAGAAAAGAACTTGTGAAGTGTAGGCCAGCGCTCTCTGGTAGAAGTGATCTTTATAGTAAAGATTAACCAAATTTATTTATTTTACTAAATAAAATTAATAATTTATAGTCAGAAGAACCTATAACAAAAGTAACTCACTCTGTACCTCCTCTTCCTATTTATTCACGGGCAAATCCAGGAGTTAGCAGGGAACGTCTTCATCAAATATTAGTTGAATTAGGAGAGAATGATTTAGAAGAAACAAATAATAAAAATTCAAATGAAGTTCCTTCTGAAACGGAAGAACATATGAAAGAAATGATTAATGAACTTTGCAATAAAATAATCCCAATTGCAGAAGAAAATATACAAGAAGAATCTTTTCCTAAATCGGAATTAGCATCTCAAGTTACACCTTTTATAATTCATGTATCCGATGAAGAATCTTCTTTTTCTGAATTTGATGAATCGGACAATGAAATAGAAAATATTTTAAAAGAGTTATTAGAAGAAGAAAAATATTCAACTAATATTTCACCTAGATCAAAATTTTATATTAAAAAATCAAATAATAACCAATGCATGATAACAAGTGATTATCGAAAATTGATTGAGGAAAATGAAGAAGAAGAAGAACATGAAACTATAATTAAAATAATTGAACCAGAATATGCATGTATTGATAATGAAGGTAGCGAATATGAAGAACATCTTTTAGAAGATCCTTTTCCTGAACTCACACCCCATCGAAAGGAGGGCGTTTATTGGTCGTCAGTTGGGTTAATTAGAGATTTTAGAAGCCTATCAAATGGATTGGATTTGCTACCTGAGTCGAATAATAACCGAAATATAAATATTTCAATAGGGGATGTTGGATTAACGGATTTAAGAATAATCGAAGATGAAGAAAGTAAAGAATTGACTGATTCGAAGGAAGATTTAAAAACTGAAAAGAAACAAGAGAAAGAAGGAGATAATAAAGTTGAAAATTCGTCTGTAAAATCTAAAAAAAAAACCTTTAAATTATGGAATCGATTTATAAAGATATTCAAGATCAAACATTAAAAATGCTGCACTCTTAAAACGGTTTTAAATAAATATTTTAAATAATGGAAATTTTTATTTGAAATATTTTTTTGATCTCTAATCAATTAAGTAAATAAAAAAGCCTAACGAGTTCTGGTTCCAATTAATTAAATTAAATTATTGAAATTAACGAAAAAAAAATCAGACTGGTGCATTTATCTAAAAATTCAAAAACAGCCTTATTTTCAATTGATAGATATGTATTCCTTAAATATAAGGCTGTTTTTAAATTTTTAATGTTGAATTAATGTTATATTTTGTTATTGTTAAATTATAAATGAAAATGATCGATTAATTTAAACTATTTTAAAATGATACTAATTAATCATTTATATAGTATACAATTTTTATAGAATCGGTATATTCTATCTAAAAATGAATATATAATTGTTATTATCTATTATTATCTAAAATAGATAATAATATATTGTTGAATAAAACGTTCTTTTTCTAATGAAAAATTTACACTTTTTTTAATAAGATGGCTTAAAAAGAAGGGAGAACCCGCTCACTCTCCTCCACCCCTCCCCCCCCCTCTCACCTTCTCAACAATTCTACCCTTTATATACGAAAAGGTGTTGACAACAATATTTTATCTGATTTAAGATTTTTATAGTAAGTCGGGTGAGCTAGGGTTAGTGTTACCAGACGTCCGGATTTGGCGTCCGGATCTGAGAAATGACCGGATTTTACTAATATGAACCTAAAACGTGGCCAAATGGGGGAATTTTACTCTGTGCCTCACCACATGTTATCTACTGTAGGTAAATATTTCATGGAATTTAAGTGATAGTGTATCCTCAGACCTTGGTATAGTGGTTAGCGTGCTTGTCATCTGTAGCAAGGGTCGCGGGTTTGCATCCCATCTCATGCGACAATTTATTTCAATTGGATTGGCTGCCATCAAATGTTGATATTTAGATTTGCTAGAAAGAAATGAGAAAAGCACCTAGTTTATTTTTCACTTTGTGAAAAATATGTTGTCAAACCAGGGCCGACTTTTCGGTCTCATATGGGACCATCCTCATGGAATGGCCAGGTTAATGTCTGAAAATGTTGAATAGGGAAGAGGATGAGCTCTATTTGGTAATAAACACTTTATTGGGACGTTTTGACTGGGATCAACCCTGCCAACTTCAGCCTTCAAAGAGCGTATTTAAATTTTAAGTACATAAATATAGTTGTCATTTATTAATACAATTTATTTGCATTTTTTGTCTAATGAATTTATTAATTCTTAAAATACCAACAAGTGATACCATGAAGGTCAAGCTTATAATCCATTTTATTATTATATATATTTCTTAATATATTATTATAAGCTTGACCTTTATGGTATCACTTGTTGGTATTTTAAGAATTATTACATTCATAGAACAAAAAATGCAAATAACTTGTATTAACAAATGACAACTCTATTTATGTAAGTAAAATTTTAATGGTTTGATCCCAGCCGAAACGTCCCAATAAAGAGTGTTTATTACCAAATAGAGACTCAATTATTTGGCTGAACCTCTTTCTTATTCAACATATCAGCTCCAGCCACGTTCTTACTATTCAATCTAATCTAATGTCTTAAAATATATATCTCTATAATATAACTTGGCGAAGATATATATTTTCAGACATTAACCTGGCGCTGAGGGTGGTCCTATATGCGACCTAAACGTCGGCCCTGGTTTGACAATAAAGTGAAAAATAAACTAGCTGCTTTGCTCATTTCTTTCTACCAAATCTAAATCCAATTGGGATAAAAAGAGACGGGGTCTAAATGACCTTAGAACCCGGGGGTCGACTGTCTGGATCTGGCCTCAATGAATTATGGTAACCCTAGATAGGGGGCTTATATTATTATTAACTGTTATTTATATTTAATAAATAAATTATTTTATTTATAACTAATAAATAATAATAATAATAATTCTTTTTCATGTATATTAAAATTTGTTCTCATATTTTCTAAGTTAAGGTTCCATGGGGGTGCTCTTAACTTAAATAACTCAATAACTACGTCACTATTTCTGAAATTGAAAGAATTTTCAGTCAAAAATGATATGAAATAAAATTTACTGATGAGTAGCAGGATGAAGAAAAAAAAGCAGCTAGCATTTATTTCATTTAAGGCCCATTAGGCTAACCTTTTGGTCTCGGTCGACACCATCTTCAGAGCTCTAAATGGACCATAAATAAATGAAATAAATGCTAGGTGCTTTTCTTTCTTCATCCTGCTACTCATTAACAACTTTCAACCAGCTATAAATATACTTTTCTCAATAAAATTTACTGTGACGTTTTGAAACAATAAAAGTCATCTCAATAAATTATTATACAATCATAACTCCAAGATAGATAGATATATAATTTAATAAATAAAAAATAACCCTTTGACGCTTAAGCTTTAACTTTCCTTTAAAAGAAGGGGCAATAATATATTGGCGACAAATTAATGATGATTTGCATCTTATGTACTGAGGATGATGTCATCCTAGTGGCATCGAAATATTTATACAAGGAACTAATACGTAAAGTTTCTTCGAATTCTAATATTACATATTAAGATCAAATTTTTTATAAATAAATGTTTGTATACACATAATATCAACACATTAATTACAATAACATTAATTCACTTTTTTCTTTCAGTCCAACAAAACGGTTAATTGACCTAATTCTTTTTTAATCAGCACATTTTTGCCGAATTGTTTAAAAATGAGTTTTGCGCACGTCTATTTCGAGTTGGCGGTCTGGGTCTCAGTCTCTTTCTTATTTGTAAAGCGGGAGGGATATGGAGGAGATTCACTTTCTGGCAAAAATAGACTATGTGCCTCACTGACAAGCTGACCTGAATGATATTTTTCCTAAAGCAGCCCCCACCTAAGCGGCCTTAGCTTAGTTTAGGACTCTTGGGTTACTGAGCCCCCCCTCCACACCCACAAAGGGGTCTGCTAAAAACTAACTCCAATCTCTTGAGAAGAGCTCACTTCTAGTCCAACTCTCTTAGAGGAAGTCTAGTTGTACAGCCCACCCCCAACACACAGACACCATGGTAAGCCACCCTCGGTATATTCCTTATTTATTTATTTTTTAATAATTTAACTAATACTGTTTTTATTTTTTATTTTTATAGGGTGACCTCAGCGCCAGGGACATTGAACGTGAGTGGAAATTTTTTTAAAATATTCTCAAACAAAACATTTTCCCTTTATCGGTTTAAATATTTTTAATTAATAAGCATTCATATATATTAGATCACATTCATAACGGTTGACATCATAATAACAAATAATATTGAATATTAAGACAGGATACGGAAGCTATTGGCGAATAAAATTCTCTTTTTTTTTCTTTGAATAACTGAATACTATTGTAAATATATTATTATTAATGCTGGATACGATAGATGTGTGATTGGAAAAAAATATGTATGAACGGAATGGTGGGTTAATTCTCACTTCTATAAATCTAGAGCGGATTCAGATGAGTTTCTCGGGGAGGGTGGGGGATAATCTGGTTGGAATGGTCGCACAAGACACAATTTTTTCTCACTTTCGGTAATTTAAAGGTGCATTCTGTACTTGTTTACCAGAATATATATACAAATCAAATTTTTAAGTATTAATTTTTAAAATTTTATATTAAAAATAAAATTTTATTTAAAAAAAAAATATTTTTCTTAAATCTCGGGGGGAGGGGGGTAATTATCCTTTTTACCCCTCCCCCACTTATTTCTCCCCTTGTCATTAATATATTATATTGTATATATATGCTCAATATGGACCAAGATGCCGAAAAGACTAAAAATTATACTTAAAACAACTATAATTTAATATTTAAAAATATAAATTACATACAATTTTATCATTTTGTTTTGTCCTAAGATTATTGTAATGAAAATTTTTCAAATTTTTAAATTAATAACACTATTTCTCTTATCTGTTGAGAGTGCATATCATCACATCATTATTATGAAGATTATAGACGGTAGTTAACAAAGTAGGTTTTTACAACACCAATTTATTTGTATTTGAAAAATTTTATTCGATATATATATATATAAACTAAAAAAAAAACTTTTCAATTTTTGTCTTGAATTTTTTCTCATTTTAGTCAATTCATTTAACTCGCGGACATTTAATTTTAAATAAAAGAATTTTCAATTATTTTTTTAATAATCTTTTTGTCTCTATCTGAATTGGTTGAAATGGAATTTGATGACGCAAACTCCCTAACTATTTTTATCCCCTGGCTCTTATAAGGAGAGATGGGGTTCGAGGCGCGGAGTCAAAAATAGCAGGCGCTCCAATTTCCGGCTGCCTAACCTAACGAAACTTAACTCGTGCGACAGTTTAGTTAATAATTGATTGATTAATTATTCGAAATTAATTTGAAAAATGTATGATCATCAGGGGCCAACTTCGCCTTCTCCATCTACGACTTCGATGGCTCCGGCACCGTCGATGCCATCTACCTTGGAGATGTTCTCCGAGCCCTCAACCTTAACCCCACCTTGGCCATGATTGAGAAGATGGGCGGCACCAAGAAGAAGAGTAAGTCAACGGATATCTGTGTCATTCGATAAGGATGAACACTTCTAATTAAAATAGAGTACTAAAAATTTATTGACGGCATATAAATCTAATTTATCCACCCTCTTTTATTATCTCCTTGGGTTCAAGGATGCTATTTGAATTTTATATTGGAAGTGAAAGTACGAACCAGGGATGCCTGAGGACAGTCCAAGCTTATTTTATGAAGGGGAAATTTTTTTATAAAAAATACACTTATATCATTTGAGTTCTCTATTTTTGGCCTTTTAAAAGTGTTTAATTTTAAATTGTTACGGGTGACAATTATTTGATGCAACATTCAAAAAAGGGCCTTTAAAGTGGAAAACTAATTGTAAAATATTTAAATTATTTGAAAAAATAATACATTCTGCTGAAGTAATTAGCACTGTAAGAGAATAAGGAAGGGATCAGTTGGGTCCATTAATTTATTCATAAAATATTCTCTAAATACTTTTCAAATAAAAAAATTCTAAAAAATGAATAAGAAAATAGAATTATCATAGATTTATATAAACTAAAAAAAATTTTGGATAATTTTTTAGAAGAGTTTTCATTTGCTAGTTTCATTTTGAAAATGAGCAACCGTGGATTTAAAAAAACTTACCCAGAAGACCACTTTAGAGAGTGAATATTTATTCTCGCACTATTTTAATAGCCTAAGATTATTAGGGTGTTTCATTTGAAAGGAACATATATTTTTTTGGCAACACACCGAAATATTGTTCCAAAGATCGAAAAAAAAATTCCCTCTAAGTTTCAGCCCTTAATTTTAATTTTAAGTACTTCCTCTCGATTGTTGAACTTTTTCCATTGAAATAACATGTAAATTTGCCCTCGGACTTGGCCTAGTTGGTAGCGCGCCTGCCTTGTATACCAAGAGTCGAGGGTTCGGATCCCAGGCAGTCCGATTTTATTTAAGACATTTGGATACCAAATGGCTTAAATAATAATGCCTGGACCCTAATATATACAGTATATTCATAATAACGGTTACCGTATAAAGTCTTATATGGCCTAAGTTGCCGAAAAGACTGTGTATATGTGTGTGTGAATGGTAAAAAAGTGTGAGTGTTTAAAAAAGATAAAAAAAACATGTTAATCATTGTATTTTTTTAAAAATTGTTACAGCTCATTTGAGTTTTATGATTTTTCATTGCGATTAGTTGCAATCTGTAGTGTATTAGACACTCTTTAAAATGTCCAGTATTGTTTTATTGTAATTTAAACGGTTTCGTTGGTGTCGGCCTCGAAAGTCCTATTTCCATTTCTTTGTTATTAAGAAAACGGCTGAAAATACAATAAAAAACTTAAGGAAAAACTTGCTAGAAATTAGATTTTCTACAAAAAATGTCCAATGAAATATTTAGCTCACGTGCGTTATTCACAAGATATTTAATATATTTGGAAATTGAAAAATTCATTAAATTTCAACTTTTATTGTCCAGCCTGACGTTTCGGCCACTGGTCTAGGCCATCTTCAGAGCCGGATGCGAGAATAAATGAAAATTACAATTTCATTATATACGGGTATACATTTTATTCATATACATCATTCTTTAAATATATTGTACTGAATATATCTTATGAATAACGCACTTGAGCTAAATATTTCATAGGACATTTTTTTGTAGAAAATTTAATTTCCTGCAAGTTTTTCTTATTTTTGTAAATAACAAAGAAAATATGAAAATTTTCATGGAAATGTCCCTAAATCCTAGAATAGATCTAGATAATATAAATGATTGTAAGGTTCATAATACAAATTTCTAATTTGATATCATAAATATACAAAATTGATTATACATTTTACTTGACTCATGAAAATGTTTATTTTGCAGATGAGAAGAAATTGAAAGTTGAGGAATTCCTTCCCATCTTCGGTCAGATCAAAAAAGAGAAGGAGGTGGGCTGCTACGAAGACTTCCTTGAGTGCTTGAAATTGTACGACAAACAAGAGGATGGCAAAATGCTCTTGGCTGAACTCTCACACACACTCCTTTCTCTCGGTTAGATGAATATTCATTTGAATATTTCAAAGACCCCAGTGATTAAGTCCATCTTTTGAATTTTTTTTTCTATTAATATATTTCGTTCTTTTTCGGGGAGCAAAACTCGTGTTTGATGAAAATGATATTTTTTTATTCTGATGTTTTCCATACTCTATTAATTAAGCTCTTCCTGGTGACTGAGGCACTGGACATTAAGCGGCGAGTCTCGAAAAACCGTTAATAGTCGGATGTTATTCGGAGATTAGTTACTTGTTAGTTGATAACATCATTAAGGATGCGACCCTGAGTTACTGTTGATATTCTAAATCAAGGAAGTGCAGATAACAAGATACAAAAAGACAAGAATATTAAAAAGCCTTTGGATGCCAAAACAGGAGACGTTTCAGGCAAAATTTTATTTGTTCATTTTCAGTCCTTGTAGACTATATATATATATAGTTGAGGCACAAACCTCTTATTTTTTGATATATTAGTCTGTGTGAACTAGAAGTGTTTGATTATGGAAAAAAATAATCGATTATGAAAAATCGATTCTGATTAATCGATTATTTCGATTATGGAAAAAATAATCTAATATGAAAAAAAATAATTGATTATACCTTTTTTTTCTCTGGTAAAATTTCCATTTTTCCCTCTCGCTCGTAAAATTTTCATTTTATGTGACTCATCCCATCTTTTCAAACGCATCTTTCCCGAAAATAATAGATTGTGA